>CM028355.1:34479636-34538440 GCA_016618105.1 Dendrobium huoshanense
ATTTGCTCGATATTGCTCGGTATTGGTCTTCATAGATCAATACCGAGCAAATATCGAGCAATACGCGAACATAGTAATCCCGAATTCGGTCCGAGTCAGGTCGTCGGGCCGCGCGGTAAAAAGTAAGTGCACGTGGCGACATATCATAGGCTACCTGATGCAGCTCTACGTCAGGCGGGAGGACGCAATAATTTTTCGCAAACAAGGCCCGCGGTAACACTAACTTTGGTTATATAAATATATAGTATGTACTATATATATAAAGGATTTATGTTGAATTTGTTTATTAGGCCACATTAGCTATAATAAAATAATTATTATTTATGATAACATAAGTTGTTTTTAACATTTTTTTTGTTGGCTATTATGGCAGTTTATAATAATGGGATAGATATGTAAAACGTAAAAAGTTAAAATGGTAAAAGAAATGTTCAAACAACTTAGGGCTTGTTATTAGTATACCATAATATTTGGTATATCAGCATATGATTTGTAATTTTTGTGGTATGAAATATAAAATGATTAATTATTGTTATATGATTAAGTGATAATCTCATATTCAAAATATTTTAATCCCACATTAATGACTATTTCTTCTTATGAAATCTACAAGCCCACTCCAAATCTCCCCATGGTATAATCAATATAATATCATCAATGCTAAGTAGAGCATTAAACAAGTTTTGAGTTGCAAAATAAAACCTATCACAATAAATCCTACGCTTCTTTCCTTGGAAATCACTTCAAGAGCTTAGATTAACAATTTGATCTAGATTGAATTTACAACTTGTTATTTATGTGAAAATAGAACTAATTTACAAGTTGTTTTAAATTTTATTATTAAATGCATAAAATTATAAAATACATCCTCAAATAATTCTACCACAAGAAGAGTCACTTCGTCTCCCTATATTTATTTTTTTATCTATCTTGTCCACATTATTATTGTAAAGAGAGCTTCTTATTAATCTTCCCATATTAAATCTTAGTCATTCATTTTGTTAAATATATTATAATGATTTCAATCTTAGCCTTATATTTTTAATAGGCATGAATTTAGGTCTTTTAATTCCTTCTTTGATATTGATGTATTCTCATATGTAACAAAATATTGTTTCATAAGAATATTTTATAAATGAGCTTTTTTTTTTTCTTGAACATAGTTTGAGATTACCAAAAATTATTCCTTAAAATTTTAAAATTGCGTTATATAATTTGTAAGCTGGTGATTAAAAATTTATAGGTCCTCACTTTGACCTAAATTCATGATATATTAAGTGAAATTTGATTGATTTGATAATAAATAATCTTGCTTACTAATAATTACTAATTATGCACTCTACCTTTGTTAGGACTTAAATTTTTAACATTAGCAATTTCATATAATTTGTCACATTTAATTAATGTTCATAAAAATATCACAAATATTTATGAAGTCTAAGTACCATTCTCAAGATCTATCAACATGTCAATTTGAAGATTAAATCATTCATGTTTATTTTTTAAAGCACATTGTTATTAAAATTTGTTCTAAATATCTAATTAATAGAGATAAATTATTTATTTATATAATATAAATATAATTATATTATATTATTTGTTGCGTCCTAAAATATTAGCGGCGGAAGAGAAATATAAAATTAAATGCCTTAGCTTTGCACAAAGATCCAACACACAAGTAGATAAAAGAGAGAGGGTGTAACATTCATAAAAGATATCAGAATTTTTACGTGGAAACTCCTAAAAAGAGAAGAAAACCACAGGATCTGAGCCAATTTGAATGAATCCACTATTATTTGCAGTCGATTACAAATGAGGTCCCTCCTTAGAGGGAAGGTCTTAGGCTTATGTAGCAAATGTACATCATATTATATGAATGTTATTGCAGGTATAACAAGATCCTTGAACCGCTGCAAGTACCACATACCTACAAACAAGCAATCAAGAATCAATGCATCATAAATTAATAAAATCAATGTTGGAAAATAATAAAATCTAATTATTGCAGGTATAACAAAGTACCGAAAGGATGTAAAAAAGAAAGCAACACAACAGTGCTAAAATAAAAGTAATAAACTACTACAATAAGAAAAAGTTACACGCACAAAACAGCGAGAACACCACTGAAAAAAGCTATGGTAGAAAACAATCGTTCTTAAGTGTTAAAACTAAGCACGCCTGGGTTAAGCCCCTTCAGAGTAAGGCATTTTGTTGTAATCCATAGGAGTGTCAGCCGGTTTGCACCCCAACATTCCTGATTAGTGTCAAATTTTTTAAACTTATGAGCAGTCTTATTTATAAGAACTTGGTTATAAGACTCACAACCCGACAACTTTCAAAGTAAAGCCATAAGCCCAACCGTAGGAGAAAGCTTTAGGTAAAATTGACCTAATCCCTAAACCCCAATTAAACACCGGCCACTTATAATAAAAGCTTTAAGTTTGACCTTTCAGGGAAATGTTTAGGTAATATCACAACCTTAGACCCCTCACATGACCATCTTAGTCCTTAGAGAAGACATAAAGACCTACACAAACAATTAAAACCTTCAAGCAACCTTACTGTGGAGTTAAGTTATAAGACCCATCTTTGAGAACTCATAAATAAAGTAATAAGCCCCATTCTAAATCAAATACATTGATTACTTTCTATGAAAACCATAAATCCCAACCAAAATTTAATTCCCTGGACTACTTTCTACGAAAGTCATAAGTCCCAATTTAAATCTAAATACTTTGAATACTTCCTAAAAAAGCCATAAGTCCAATTCCAATCCAAAGTCCTAGATTACTTCTAAACGAAGACATAAATCCCTAACTAAATCAATTTTTGAGTATTCTAATAGATGTAAACCCCAAAACACCCATTAAAACTAAAATTCACATCTAACCACTTCAGTATACATGGGATCCCTAAGAGGAGGCAACCCTGTTGACCCTCATACTAGTGACGGGGTCGAGTCGACCGCGCAAGGTGGGTTTTAAAAGAGAAAGAGCTCGAAATCGCGCAAAAACTCACCCGACGCGTGTCGACCGAAAACCCAAAATCGCCGAGACGACCTCTGTTTGCGAAACGGACAGCGCCGATGCGTCCGGAGCAACTAAAACAGCTAAGATCGACACCCATATTGATGGGGGTCGACGGTTGGCGAAAATTTAAATTTTGGGCGCACGAATCGAGACGACTTGTGCGAGCAGCGACGCGACGACCCACTCGATGCATGATTAAAAAAATTTATTTTATTGTGCAATATAATTAAATTTTTTTTTTTTAGAAAGAGAGGGATGGAAAGAGCATTTTTAAATAAAAAAGGATTTTTTTTTAATAAAAAATCCAAAAATACCCTAAACTACCTCCCACTTAACCTCATAACCCTCCTCACTCTCTAACCCGCCAAATCCACGATCCCCCCTCTCATCTCACGACACTTTCACACCAAGGAGCCGCGGGCCTCCCTTCCTCCAAGCTCTCCAAGGTAACTCTCCATCTTCCTCCTCTTCTTCTCCATTTTTCTTCCTCTCCTTCTTCTTCTCCTTCCTCCATTCTCCATTCTCCATTCTCCCTTCCTTCTTATTCCTTCCCTCTTCTTCTTCTCTCCCATTTTTCATCTTCCCTCATCTTCCCTCCAAGTTTCCCACCATTTTCTTTCATTTTCTCCCTCTACTCCCTTCTCCTTCATCTCCTTCTTCTTCTTCTTCCTCCTCCAACCTCTCTTTCTCAAACCTACACCAAACCCTAACCCAAATCATTTTTTTTTCTTCACTTCCACTCACCAAACCACATACATTCCTTCACAAAAAACACTTCCCTACACTTCCTACACCCTTCCAACAAAGAAAAAATTTTCGTCCTTCATTTTCTCACTCTAACCTAGAGAGAGAAAATTTTTTCTCTATAGAAATCTCTTCATGAATAGCTCCATCTCCACCCAAAACATCTTCCCTCTCCACCATACCTCCAAATTCCTTCTCTAGAGGGAGAAAACAATTGCACACTCTCTCTTTCTCTCTCCAAAATTGAGAAAAGAGGGTGTTTCTCTCTCTAAATCTCTCCTCTCACTTCCTTGAACCTCTTAAACCCTATCTACACAAATTCCCTTCAAATTCCATCTTTCCCCTCTCTTTCTCTCTCTAGAAAGAGAGTTTCCTTCTCTCTTTCTCTCTCCAAAAATTAGAGAAAGAGAGATTTTCTCTCTCTAACTCCACTCCCCTAATTTCCTACACACTCTAAACCCATTCCACAAGAAAAACCAAAAATCATTTCTTTCCCTTTCTTTCCCTCTCTTTCTCTCTCTAGAAAGAGAGCTCTCTTCCTTTTCTTTCTCTCTCTAGCTTCTTTTTTTTAAATAAAAATATGATTAATTAAATTGCACAAGTAAAAAATTTGAAATTATGTATCGCAGGTTCCTACGTCGCCGTCATCCGCCGTCGCCGCCTCGATTGCTGCATACCCAGGTAAAAATTAGTCTTTCCATTTCTATGCATGAAATAAGTACTCGTGACCGCTTTTTTTAGCGGGCGAGGAAAAAACTTAAGTACCCGTGACGCACTGAGCGAGCGGGGAAATTTGTATGCATGAAAATATAAGTACCCGTGACTGCTTTTCTTAGCAGGCGGGAAAATTTGTTATTTGTAAAAAAATTGTTTAATTAAGTACCCGTCACTGCTTTTAGGCGGGGAAAAATGCTATATTTTAAATCTGCGCTCAAAGACCCCGTGACCGCTTTTCTTAGCGAGCGGGGATTAAAACTGCGGCCGCGGTGTCACTCGACACCTACCGTGACTGCCTTTCTTGGCAGGCGGGAAGGCCTTACACACTCCGAGGCAGCCCCCCCCTACGCGGGGACGACGCCGGAGTGCTGCCAAAATTTTCAATAAGAATCCATGACTTAGAAATTTTGTTTAGCATATACAAGGAGTTCGTGGAGACGCATTCAAATAACCAAAATTTGAACCTAAATGAGAATTTAACTTGAGCTCAACATGGACATTAATTGAACCTGCAAACATTTGACTTAAACTTGAAACTCTAAAGAACTTGAATTGGAATGGAGCATACAAAGCCAAACCTTGGATCGATGAATGAACAATCAAGATCTAAGCGAATCCTAATCATTATAGTAAACATAAATGAGCACAAAGCTTGTGATGACCAAGGGACTCCAAATGCAACCATACAAGGAAGGGGCGTATGATGAATAAAGCTTTAGCCCATTAAAGAGAAGGTTGTAGCAATAAGTAGAGGCGATGCATAGTCTAACTATAAACAAATGAACAGATACTGCAAATCATTCAAGGCTGATAATTATGAAATTTGTACCAATCATGTAAGCAAGTGTGCAAGAACTCGTGGTGGGAGAAGAACTCCGCATACAAACTGTTCATAAGAAATAATGCAAAGCCTTCAAATGAATGTCAATAAACAAAATTATTGTGCAAACCACAAGCTACTCTCAGAAATGATATAAGGCTTGCAACCATCGACACGATTCATCTGTGACCAATAAGATGGAAGAAAATGAACTTCATGCAAGCAAACACAACTCAAAGTGAATGCAAGGATTTGTCTCAGAAGGATTTGTTTGACTAAACAGAGTTGCAAAAATGGGTAAGCACGAAGGAATGTGATGGCGTCCTTATCACCAACAACAATCCAACTCCACGAAATACATCAAAGGAAAATGTCAAATGCAAATAAACAATAATTTGTAGTGGACAATAATGTTGCCAATACAACTTGCTAACAAGCGTTGGTGAAATGGAAGAAAGGTGACATGATTATAAGTCACGACATGAAACTCTAGAATGATGACATTTGGCTTGAAACATCCACCTCATATTATGCTTACAAAGGAGCATATACGGTCGTAATAAGTAATGCCCATATTGGTGATATGTGAGGAGCACAATCCATCCAACAACCAGTGCTAGTATATATACAAATGAGTACACTAGAGGATGATGCATAGTGAATGCGATATGACCCTACAGTTCACATGCAAGCAAGAATCATGAATCCACTGCAAATACAAGTATTTATGAACATTGAATGAGCATCCATAAGCAATTGCAGAGATTCGTCATATACATAGTAGTTTACCTACGACATGCAAAGGGTACAACATGTACACAAGCGAAGCAAAAGGGATCGTAAAAGAAGATAGTTTCCTTGTTGTTAATGTCGGTCGACTAATAAATCAACACACAACTTTGCGAGAAATAATGATATATACGACCCACACTCGGTGGATTCATCCAGAGTTAGGGATGAAGAAATACAAGGGAATCTTTATGGTCGACAATGATTAGCCTTGAAAAAAAGGTACAATCAATCCCCTACAAGTAGAAGGATTCAACGACGCTGTCAAAGACCCATCATCGACAATAAATGCTACCTACGAGAAAATGTAGAGGAACAGTAGCAAATGCAAAAGCCTACGATCGGTTCAAGAAGAATTATATGTAAAGAGAGATGACCATGAATGAAGGGATCATGTCTACAACAAAAGCAACTCTCCATACAAACCCAAGGCAGGAGATTAGTTAGTGCACTATGACCCGCCTACAAAAATCAACAAGTAGTGCACGACAGTCTACCTGTACGAAGCAGCGAACAACTCCATTTAGAAGCTGCTACGCCACGCCACCAGATCTGCATAACAAATACAAGCAGACAGAAGGCGTCTACAAGTTGCAATACCCCGCCACCGGATCTGCATCACAAATACAAGCAGACAGAAGGCGTTTACAAGTTGCAATGTCCCGCCACCGGATCCGCAACACTCGTACTAGCGGACAGAAGACGTACATAATCTCTCAAATGAAATATTGTGTGCATTCAAATTACAATTACTTGCACAACTAAAATATTTTGAAACCCCCCTACACATACACTATGGCTTGTATACACATTGGTACACTAAAGGGAAAAATATAATCTCAACCCGCATGGGCCCCGGCGAGCGTGTTATTGGTACACACGTGACGCCTAGGGATGCTGCGCGGGTCAACAAGTGAATTCAAGTCCGAATCCGATCCTTCTATACGGATCAATAGAAGTCGACAGGGTTCGGACTATCAAATAAATATACGGTTGTGGGGACCGGTGTATTTATTTTAATACACTCATATTAGGCATTCAAGGCCTATAATCAATAGAGTTCACTCACAAAGATATAAAACATACGAAACCCGATCCTCTGTCGACATCCAGACAGAGTTGACAAGGTTCAAACTACGAATGAAAATGACCCCACACCCCGATGATGGCCGCGTTGAACAAAAATCTCAACCGGAGAGGTCCATTCCAAATAATTTCCAATGTCGTTCCAAATATCCAAAAATCTAAAAAATCTCAAAATCCCAAAAAATCCAAAAATATTTAAAATTTGAAATCTAATTGTCAAACACTTAAAGCAAACTTCATCCACCCTCCGCAACAGTTTGTCGGGGTGGACAAATTTAGATATAACTTCAGCTCACAAAGAGTCGAATGCCTAGTCAAAAATATCACTAGGATTCATCCTCAAACAATCTTCTGCCAATAAAGACGTGGTACGTGTCCTCTGACCGGCGGTTTGCCACTAAATGGCACTGCAGGATAAACGGTTATGACGCGGGGCCCTCTGAACCGAGAGGTTTTGCCGCCAAATGGCACCACGAAATACCGGTTATGGCCAGAGCCAATACGTTCCTTGTTGGCATCAAATCTTTGAGATATGAATCAATAGGATATGATTGATAGGGCACAAAGCCCTTTGTTAGCTAAGGTGGATTTAAATTTGTCATCTTAGACAAACATCCAACCCAGGTCTACAAGGTCCCCTTGGACGAAGCAACCCATGGCTGCCGACAAGGATCCTTCTGTCAGGTTGGGTCGACTACCTCCTCTTACTAAGTAGACCAGGGACCACGATGGCCCGGGACGACGGAACCATGGGATCTTGATCGGGTCCATCATCCATTCCCCCACCATCTGCTTTAAGTGCAAGATGGTGAAATTTCTAATTTTAAATATCAAACCATTTCAACCCAAACATCCAAATATTTCAAAATCTATATACATTGCTGCTACTATATGCCAGATACCACGTATCTTTACGTATCTGATTAACGACTAGCCTTAATCGAAAGTTCTCTCTCGTGATCGGGAGGGGTAATTAACTATAAGGGCTTGCGCCTATAGGAAACCAGAACTCAGATCATAAAGTCCTCGCAAAATGAGGGCGAAATCTCTGGGTAGTGTCTTATCTACAAACCCATCTGCCTTCCAAAATTTACCCCGGAACTTAGTTCGTTAAAACTCCCTCGCCGAATAAGAAAAGCGAGCGGAGGCCGGGGCCGAATTTTCGGAGCCCACAGATTTCTGGCGACTCCACTGGGGAATGGTTTCTCTTTCCATCTCTGGCTAGTCACTTATATGCTATAGTAGCAGTTAAAAAAAATGATGACGATATTGAGCTATGTACGGTGAACATCAGGATGTGACATTTGGTCATTGTGTCCAAAAATTCATCACTGAAAGGTCCCGATAGAGCTAAAAGCCAACAATCGAAGTCGCCCACAGATTTCTGGCGACTCCGCTGGGGATTGGTTTCTCTTTCCATCTTTGGCTAGTCGTATATTTAAGCTATAGTAGCAACAAAATTTGATGAGTTAAGGGCTAAATGTCTTTTTAATTGAACTCATTAAAAATTCTCTAAAAAGTATTTTGAAATTATAAGGATTATCCACTTATCATTTCGTTCTGTCGAGTCCCTGCGCTTTGAAAGTATGGGGGAATATATCAGATCTTGATTACTAATCCCCATCTTTCATTTTGTGCAGAATGGACCTCCAGAACACTCCTTTCACCGTTCAACTAGGAAGTGGTGCCAACATCCAACTAGCAAATGCTATCATTAATACGGGAAACTCCGGAGCCACCATTCAATTTGGTGGGCTATAATTCTCCGCAGCTACTGCAAGCGCTGCTGTCGTTCCAGTATACGGCATTAACATTGAAAAGCCTGTCAGGAGGCCTTATACTGCTGATGTTGCTGCTCGTCGCATGCTTCCAGTGCCACAACGACCACAACCAGCCCGGGTTGTTAATGCTAATGAGTTCCCCCAGAAGAGGGTCTCAGTCTTCAAAAGGCTGTCGAATTCTGAAATCCCGACAACAAGAAGGGTCATGGCCGGTAAACAAATTTCTGTGATTCCTGCTGCTACCACCACTCTGCCGACTGGGATATCTATGCCTAGAAGGAATGATGCTGAGGCCTCCTCATCTGGAGGAAGGCCGTCAAGAAGGCAGAGGAGAAGGATGAACGCTGAGCTGCGAGCTCAGCAGTTGCTACAAGTCCACTTGTCCACACTGTCAGCTCAAGAACCGGAAGCGAGTGTTCCTACCCAGAATAAGTTTAAAAATTTGAAATGGGTAAAACGGAACAGCTCTACTGGTGAACTTAAACAATCATTTTGGGAGCAACAACCCCAAGCCCTTGCTCCTCAAAAGAAGAAAGAGCCCGAGACTTTGTCCGCCAAAGTGCATAGGGTCCTGAAAACAGTGAAAGAAAAGGGGTTGATGAAAAAGAAATACCAAAGGCCAGTGGTGATTGAGGCCAGAAGATCTCCACCAAGAGAGTTGTCACCTTTGGTGACTCGAGGAAAATTTAAGTCAAGTTCGCAGGAAGCACATCGGGGTGTGACACTTGGACCACGTGTCCAAGAATTCGCCGTCGAAAGGGCCCAGCGAAAGGACAAACAAGTTTGGAGGTCAAGACCATATGAAAGAAGAGCACTTGACAAACAAACAAGTACGGGCGTGACATCTGGTGCAGCCTCCCAGAGATCCGCCCCCACTAATAGAAATCATCAAAAATGGGTCCCTAAGAAGGTCCCAATTAATCATTCCTTTGATGGTCGACACCTTGGAGAATCCTCCAGGGGATCCCATCATCAACCAACTGCATCATCCCAAGAAGAAACTAACTTCGATCGCAGCCCAAGGATCGAAGAGTTTTTTGTGCCAAGTAATGAACCGGAGATTCAGTGGAGACGCCGCTCGGAGATCCGTACACAAGAAGATGATGATGATGATGATGAAGAGATCATGGGAGTTGAAGTGGTCTATATGGTGGAACATGATGATGAACGACCGCCTTTGCGGGTATACCAGCGGCAATATGGGGCTGGATCTGAAATTGCTCTGATACCAATTGAAATTGCTAGATGCCAATTGAAATTACTAGATGCGCTAAGAGGGGGGTGAATTGGATGATTAAAAACTTCTTTAATGAAAAGAAATATCTTTTTATGACTTTATGCGGAAGCGAATTTCATTCACAATAAAAAGATAGATAATCAATTTCATCCACGCAATTAATCACAATAAAAATAAATGCGAAAATAAAGTGCAGAAAAATAAAGGAAAGAACACACCAATTTATAGTGGTTCGGTCAAACCATGACCTACGTCCACTCTCCGGAGGCACCCTCCGAGTATTACACTAAACCTTTAGTGATTCTCCTTTAGCCCCCACAGCTAGGCGGAGAAGCCCTTACACAATCACTTCCACCTTCCCCGGTGCGGCGGAGGAGCCGGGTCCTTTGACACCAATGAGAACTTCTTCTTCGCAAAACTTCCTTCAAGACGAACCTTGAATCCGATGGTACTGAGGTGCAAGCTCGCCGGAGCAACCGTGTGAACTTCCTTCACACTCCCTTGAAACCCCCTCCAAGGTTCTTCTCCCTCTCTCAAACTCCACCCTTTCCTCTCTCCCTTTCAAGTCCTCTCTTCAAGTTTTCTCTAGAAAAACGAAGCCACAATGGCTGCCAAAAGACGCTTACAAAGTCTTATGAGAGTGCTTAAATAGAGGGCTCAAAAAACCCTAAAAATACTCAATTCAGCCGTCAAATATCGTACCGTACGATCTCAAGATCGTCCAGTACGATGTGCAGTACGAACAGTTCAATAAACGGGCAGATTTCCAAAATTGTCTCTGTTGATCGTATAGTACGATACAGTTCGTACAGTACGATCAACACATCAAAATTAAGCCGTTTTGATTGCATAATCTCAGGATTAACTTAGGCAATATTTCAAACATCGTACAGTACGATTATGATCGTACAGTACGATTATACAACTGTTCAAATTCAAATTTTTGCCTAATTTAATGGACGGCGGTCTTTCTAATTATAACAGATCGTATAGTACGATGTGGTGATCGTACAGTACGATTAGTTATATTCAAAATTAATTTTTTTTCTGGAAAAATAAATATTTTAATTTATTTCTGTTACACTAGATCGTACAGTACGAAATAAATTCGTACAGTACGATGAACAGAAAAGTTAAAATATTTATAATCATTTTTTGCTCCCTCTGTGTGTGTGCATGATCAACAAACTATCATACATCATTATAAGACTTGACTCAATAAATGAAAATTACAGACTCATTTAATACGATCAATTCTACGCAATCTTGAGCCTTGAATCTTCACAGAACTGTGCATGATGTACCTGAAATATTAGTTAACATAGAAAGAAATATGCACTGCAAATACTAGGAGAAATAAAAGAATAATAAATATTATTTGTTATCATCAAAATCATAAACTCGGAAGTCCGAGTTGCAACAGGATCCACTGCCGGTAGAGATGCTGACTCCTCAGAGAATGAAGAAGAGGAGGAATTCGAAGAAAATCCTTTGTTCCCTGATGCTACCACACTAGCTGAGGCACAAAGGCAGATGCATCGTCAGATGAAGGCAAAGGATAAAGAAATTGCTCAGTTAAATGCCAAAATGACTGAGATGATGACGCAAATGACTATGATGATGCAGATGATGCAGAGAAATATCACTGCTAATCCTACACCTGCTCAACAAACTAATCATCAGGCGATAAGTAGTGGTCTCGCTAATCCGCCAGCTCATCCTGCACCCCAAGTGTCGGGAGTACGAGGTTCACATGAAGGAGGAATTGAGAATGATCGTTTGGTCCGCCAACCTACTCCTCAAAATGTAGCAAGCACATCCGAGCCTGTGACAGTGGCACAGTTGGAGACAATCATCAATGAGAAGATTAAAGCTGTCATAGCTTTGGATCAGGCAGAAAAACTGGTGAGCAAAGGCCGTCCATATCCTGCTGAATTTGACCAGGTGCCATACCCAAAGGGGTATTCTGTCCCGAAGTTTAACACATTCAATGGTAATAGTAACCCCAAACAGCATTTGGCTCAGTTTAAAGCCACATGTGGTAATACGGGAGGTGTTGACGCTCTACTCTTCAGACAATTTGTCAGTAGTTTAACCTCGACTGCGTTCGAATGGTATGCTGAATTGCCGAATGACTCTGTGAGAACATTTGCAGAGTTAGAAGCCATGTTTGTGAAAAGGTTCGCCAGCGCGACCGAAAAGATAACAATCGCTGATCTCGCTTTAGATAAACGAAGGAGGGATGAGTCAGTGACAAAATATATAACTAGCTGGCGCAATTTGAGCATGAAATGTGAGCAGCAATTATAAGAAGAACATGCCGTGCAATTGTTAATGGGAAACATCGATGATAAGATGCAACCATTCTTATGTATGGCCACCATCACCACATTTCAGGATTTGCTGGACAGAGTGGCAAAGTTCGAAAAACTGAACTTATCAAAATCAGAAAATCACTCTGATAAGCTCAAGAAAAATAAAGCCTCGGGTGCCAGAAGGGGTGATGCCGACTCTACATTTTTCTCCAGAGTTGATAAAGGAAAACAAGTGGCTTACAATGTAGATAAAGGGAAGCAACCGATACAGTATGAAGACAAGCCGAAACAAGTCTATAACCCTAACCCCCAACCAAAGTTGACACTTGGGGGAAATGACAAACCACGAATGTTTCAGGGTGGAGGCAAATAACAGGAACTGGTGATCGAACATTTCCGTCCCTCAAAGAAAGAATGAATAAAGAGTATTCATTTAAGAGGGAGAGTATTTCCAAGTTATTTCGACAAGCGTTAAAAGCAGGCCTAGAACTGCCAGAGTGCAAGAGGCCCGAAGAATCAAAATATACTGGTGACCCGAACTATTGCCCATACCACCGAGTACTTAGTCATCCTATTGAAGATTGCTACATCTTTAAGGATTGGTTGGAAAGAAAATATCAAAAGGGGGAAGTCACATTGTCGGATAATGTGTTGGCACATCCTAGAAAAGAGTCAACTCGGGTGGTTACGTCCTCCTCCGTACCCCCGACTAAAGAAGAAAGAAACAAAAAAGAATCAACCGAAGAAGGGAAGTGGGAGACTGCGGTCTCAAAAAAAACTGTAAAAATGTTAAAACAACTCGAAGGAGTTCCATTTGTGAAATGGGAATCTCCTACCCACCCGGTGCTGGATTTGAAAGGGATGCCTGTGGCACGAGCATCAACTTCTAAGCGATATCCCAACCAAGCCGGTTATTTAAAATCTGAAAAAGTACAGTCTTCCAAAAGAAAGACCAAACTAAAGAAGCTTAAGGAGAAGAAAACAACAACTCAAAGGGTCATCGACAGTTTGGATGAATATTACCAAACTGTTAGACGTCCCATTAAGCTCGCTAACTTTATGTCAAAGCTTAAAGTGGCTGAAGCAGAAGAAGCGGGTGAGGATTCCCTTCCTGTGGAAACTTGTCGGGTTATTTCAGTAACACCAGTGACTCCAACAAAAGAAAAATATGTCGAAGAAACAACTTATGAAACTTGTCTTGTGGCATCATCAATGGACTATAGTTCGGAAGAAGATATATTTTTTCCAAATGAGAATGAGTCCGAGCAGGATATAGCGTCACAAATGGGGCATGTGAGATTGGAGGGTGATTCTAAATTAGAAAATGAGTCTTTGGATGTTATGATGGCCAACTCTGAGGAAGATGCTCCATCAAATGAGTCTGTGCCAGATGAAATAGCGCAAGTGCAATTAAGAAGCGGTAAGGTGTTGCCAACTCCGCTAAAGAAGGAAATCTCTAATAAAGATAAGGGGAAGGAGATAGTTGTTAATGAGGATATCATCCCCAAGGACTCCAAAAAGAAAGACACTCCAATCAATGGGATAGATTACAATATCTTATCTCATCTGCGGAAAATCCCGGCGCAGCTCAGTATATACGATGCTCTAGTCATGTCTAAAGACCTACGGGAGACTTTGATTCAGGCTCTCAAAGACCCCGAAAGGTACGAGGCATATTTTGCTGAACGTAACATGACGGAAGTCATACAAGCTCGTAACGAGCCATTCATCACTTTCTCCGAGGAAGACATGATGCTTGGGACGGCGGATCATAACCGCCCTTTGTACGTTACTGCAGAGAGTGACGAAATGATAATCAGCCGAATTCTGATCGACTCTGGGTCCTCCATTAACCTTATAAGCTTGAAAGCGCTGAGATCGTTATGCCTCGACGTGCAGCATCTCGGGTCAGATAAGCTAATGGTGCATGGTTTCAACGAGAAAGGGCAGAAGACCCTAGGATCATTCATGCTCTCCCTAACATTTGGGGAGCTTCATACAGAAGCCAAATTTCATGTGATTGATGCAGATACTTCGTTCAAGGCACTCCTGGGTCGCCCTTGGTTACATGAGTATGGTATTGTCCCATCAACACTACATCAGTGCATGAAGTACATTAAGGATGGAGAAGAGTTCAGGATCTCTGGTGACATTCAACCTTTTGCAGTGCACGAAGCTACAATCTATGAGGATGCCAAGTATTTCATTCCAAAGAAGCAGAAGCCATCGAGCTCTCTTGAGGTCCAGTTGTCGAGTACTAAAACTACAAAGCGACCAAAACAAGAAGGTGAAAAGAAGCAGGTTGGGAGAAAGAAGGCAACGCTAACTCTTCCCAAAGCAGCGATCGCTACTAAAGAAAGAAAACATGTACCTCACCTAGGGAGCGACACAGATGAAGATGAGGTCACCCCTACAAAATCTTGGAAGGCATGTCAGTCAATTGCCAAAGGGAAAAAGAATGCTGAATACTCAAATTATGACTATGATTTTGAGTCTACCTATACAAGCAATGTGCAGTGTGTATTCTCAAGAAGGATGGGTAACTTGTTAATCTCGGACAGCGTATTCGTAGTCACGCGCATTCCCATGCAACATTTCAAGGAAATTACTCCCCGGGAGGTACATCATATCGAAGAACTTGTAACATTCTATGTGCCACCTCATAGAAAAAGGGGCGGGCCAGGAAGTTTATTCTATAAAGGTGGAGAGCGTGAAGAAGAAGCAAATCGCGACTGGTTTTGTAGGCTCGTTGATTCCGGAGAGCTAATACCTACGAGAATGCCCAGGTTCATTACCAAAAATATCCGTAAAATGTTGCGAAAGCAAATCAATATTCCCACATCCAAACAACAACTCCGCTTTTGCCTGAGCATTTGGTATGGAAGACATCCACGTCCATTACGAAAGAAAGATATTGCTGCAAGTAGAGGTCTCGGATTCATCGTGCAGAAATATCCCCAAAAGGAGACTTACCAAGCAATCACATGCGCGGAAGTCAAATTAGATGATAGCGATGATGAGGAAATATATGAAGTTGATACTTATGATGATTAGCCCGTAGAGGCCAAGCCTACACCTGAAGAATTAGAAGATGGTGAACAGACGGCTACTATGGATGAGCTAAAAGAAGTCAACTTGGGGACTGAAGAAGACCCTCGCCCAACCTTCATTAGCTCCCTTTTATCAGAAGACCAAGCGGAAGAAATGAAAGAGCTTCTCTGTGAATTCAGGGATTGCTTTGCCTGGACATATGCCAAGATGCTCGGCTTATCCCATGATGTAGCAGTTTACAGGTTAGCCATCAAGCACGATGCAGTGCCTGTAAAGCAAGCTCCAAGAAGAATGAGATTGGAGATTGAAGAACAGGTGATTGCAGAGACAAAGAAGCTTATAGAAGCGGGCTTTATCCACGAAGAAAAATATGCTGATTGGATTGCCAATATTGTCCCTGTTAAGAAGAAGAACGGTCAGATTCGTATCTGTATCGATTTTCGGGACCTCAATAAGGCTTGTCCAAAAGATGACTTTCCACTCCCTGTATCAGAACTACTAGTGGATAACACGTCCAATTATGACATGTTTTCATTTATGAATGGTTCGTCGGGTTACAATCAAATTAAAATGGCAACCGAGGATGAAAAATATATATCATTTAGAACGCCCATTGGTATTTTCTGTTATACAGTTATGCCCTTTGGCCTTAAGAACGCTGGTGCCACTTATCAACGGGCAATGACGTGTATATTTGATGAGTTAATACATCAAAAGGTCGAGTGCTATGTGGATGATCTTGTTGTCAAGAGTGTGGACCGAACAGACCACTTGAATGACTTAAGAATTGTATTTGAAAGAATCAGGAAGTATGATCTGAAGATGAACCATCTCAAGTGTGCTTTTGGAGTCTCTTCCGGCAAATTTTTGGGGTACGTTGTTCGACACCGAGGCATCGAGGTCGACCCCAATAAGATCAAGGCGATTATAGAGATGCCACCTCCCAGAAACCTCCGTCAACTTCGCTCGTTGCAAAGGCAACTAGCTTTCATTCGACGATTCATATCGAATCTGTCGGGTAGGTGCCAGCCATTTTCAAAGTTGATGAAGAAAGATGTCCGCTTTAAATGGGATGATGAATGCCAAGAAGCATTTGATAGTATTAAGAGATACTTATTGAACCCTCCTATTCTTACGGCGCCAATCCCCGGGAAGCCTCTTATACTGTATACAGCGGCATTAGAAGAGTCCCTCGGAGCACTATTGGCCCAGCATAACGAAGAAGGCAAGGAAAATGCGTTATACTACATCAGTCGGAGGCTGATTGGAGCAGAAATTCGATATTCCCCAATTGAGAAGCATTTTTTGGCATTAATCTTTGCAGTTCAGAAGCTCCGCCACTATATGCTTTCGCACAAAATTACCTTAATATCAAAAGATCGATCCGCTGAAATTCTTGATGACAAGACAAGCGTTGACAGGTCGTTTAGTCAGGTGGGCAGTGATATTACTACAATTTGATATCACGTACATGCCACAGAAAGCGGTAAATGGACAAGCTTTGACAGATTTTCTCGCAGCGCATCCTATCCCTGCAGACTCCCCGCTTAATGATGATTTGCCTGACGAGCAAATCATGCAGGTCGAGGAAAGCAAAAAGTTACCATTCTGGGAGATGTATTTCGACGGGGCATCATCGATTAAGCCTGTCCGACCTCCAAATATCGCGAGAGCCCGAGCCGGCATCGGTCTCCTTTTCGTGGCACCCGAGGGAGGTATAATGAGACTTTCGTTCAGTTTGACTGAACCTCGGACCAACAATGAAGCCGAATACGAAGCTCTAATAGCAGGGCTGGAGATTGCAATCGATATCAAAATTCAAAATCTTCAAATCTTCGGCGACTCTCAACTTGTGATAAATTAAGTCTTGGGCATTTACAAGATTTGTAAGGTTGAGCTGGCTCATTATCACCGGCGGACCCTTGAGCTCCTGAAGCAGGTGCCAAATGTTAAAATAGTTCAAGTTCCCCGAGGACAAAATGCCAAAGCAGATTGCTTGGCCAAATTGGTCAAGGAAATGGCAAATACCAACGAGGAGAGACCTATATATATCGGAGTTTATAACCGTCGGGTGTTGGAACCCGCCCTGTTGCAATTCCTGCGGGCAGAAGAAGTATCAGATTCAAGCAAACGAGATACGACTCCGAGTGACCCTCAACCTCTTCACCAGATTATTATGGAAAATTATCCAGAAGGATATCATGTAGCCAAGAGACGTAAAGCTAGTCAAGCTTCTGAATCATGGTTGCATTGCTTAGAAGTTGAAGTAAAAGATGATTGGAGGCAACCCTTCATCAAATATTTTAAAGAAAGCAAACTCCCAACAGATAAATCTCTTGCCACACAAATTAGGAAGAGAGCATTGCGGTATGCATTTGTTAACGACACGTTATACCGACGAGCTTTTGATCAAATGTGGCTAAGATGCCTAGGGACCAAGGAAGCTGATAGAATGGTGACAGAAGTTCACGAAGGACTTTGTGGTGCACATCAGTCAGGTCCCAAGATGGCGGCTAAAATTAAAAGAATGGGTTATTATTGGCCAACAATGGTGAGGGACAGTATCGACCACGCTAAGAGGTGTCACGAGTGTCAAATCCACGGTGATGTTATACATCAACCTCCAAATCCTCTGCACCCAACAATAGCATCCTGGCCATTCGAATGCTGGGGCACAGATATAATCGGACCGATAGATCCGCCATCGTTAGCCGGGCACCGCTTTATTTTGGCAGCAACAGACTACTTCTCGAAGTGGGCAGAGGCGGATCCATTCAGAGAGGTCACATCCGAGCATATGATCAACTTCTTTACCCATAACGTTGTCTACAGATTTGGTGTACCACGCCGCATAATCTCAGATAACGGCACAGCATTCAAAAGCACCAAAATTTACAAGTTTGTTGATCGACACAAGATCGATTGGAGGTATTCATCAATATACAATCCAAGAGCGAATGGCTTGGCAGAAGCCTTTAATAAGACGCTGGTGAAACTGTTGAAGAAGATTCTCACAAAAAACAAAAGGGAGTGGCACACGAAGATGGCATAAGCGCTATGGGCCTATCGTACAACTTGCAAAACGCCAACCAAAGCCACTCCTTATTCACTCGTATTCGGAGTTGAAGCAGTGTTGCCACTAGAGATTGAACTGCCGTCACTTCGAGTGGCAATTCAGCATGATCTAACCCAGGAACAAAATGCTCGCCTAAGAATGGAGGAACTTGATGCACTCGATGAGATTAGATTGCAAGCTCAACAGAACTTGGAGATCTATCAAGCAAGGATGGTAAAATCATTTGATCGGATGGTGCGCCATCGATCATTTCAAGAAGGAGAATTGGTTCTGGTGCTGAGAAGACCAATCATCCCACATCAAAAAATCGGTGGCAAATTCATATCCAATTGGGAAGGCCCCTTCGTTATCGAAAAGGTGTACCAAGGAGGAGCCTATCAACTTATCGATCTGCAAGGTCAAAGGCCCATGCCGCCGATCAATGGTCGATACCTAAAGAAGTATTACGCGTAAAATTGCCCAAGAAAATATTTTGTTTACTGCGCTGTGTATTTTATACATGCTTACTAGCATATATGCTTTACATTTTGAAATTCTCTTATGTCACAAGAATGCATTTCAAATAACTCATAAAAATCCCCCATAAGACTGGGGGCATTTTAAATATTTATTCGGGTCGACATCGTGCCGCATGCCGAAATCCCCGAATAAATATTTAAAATCTCGAAATACAAGATTTATATGAAATCTCCTTGCGAGATAGGAGGCATTTTAAATATTTATTTAGGTTGACATCGTGCTATACGCCGAGATCCCCAAATAAATATTTAAAATTTCAAATTCCAACTTTATTCTGTTCTAGAATGACCCTTTGAAGCAGGGGGCATTTTAAATATTTATTCGGGTCGACATCGCGCTGTATGTCGAGATTTCCGAATAAATATTTAAAATTATAAATGCAAAAATTCTCTTACAAATTGAGTCAGAAAAGTTTGAAGTCTTTCGACAGCCTAAAGCTTAAGGTTCGAATGGGTGTAAAAGGTCGGATCCAACACGCCCAAATATGGCCGGATCGCTGGCAGTTCTGTCTACTCAATACGCCATAAGAATGGCCGTAGTAGCGGAACCCCCACTTCGTCAACCCGTTAGTAAGTACTGTAGGAAGAACGAAGGCCAATTTGATTCGACAAGTTCAAGTGGTTGTAGTTTACAAAATTCTCCTAATTGACCGTATAATCAAAATTCCAGTGGGAAGAAGGAAGTGTCACGAGCAATTACTAAATGTTCGTAGGCTCCAAAATCTACAACCACAAAAGATGACTCCAAATCTACCAACTTCAGCAAAATCAGTATTGGAGAGCGCAATTCCCATAGCTCGAGTCTGAAGCCTGAATGGGTGTAAGAGGTCGGATCCAACAAGCCCAAATATGGCCGGATCGCTGGCAGCTCCGTCTACTCAATAAGCCATAAGAAAGGCCACAGTAGAGGAACCCCCATCTCAGCAATCAGAGGACAAAGAGATATCAAATTCTAGCTCTCCAGATCTGACGAACTCAAGTGATTCAGATTAAAGCCTTCTCAAGTGGTTAAGGATCAAGATACTACCTACGTTCGGTACTATCAATTGAATCCAGAACCTGCAAATCCTTCAACAAATCCGTAAAGCACAAAGCGAGGATCGAAGGAATTCTTCTTCAACAAGTCCGTCAAAACACAAAGCAAAGGACCGAAGAAAATTATCCCAAAGTTCACACAAAGCCTAGGGCTGAACTAAGAGGATTCTGTCATCAACAAGTCCGTTATGCACAAAGCTCTGGACCGATGACTTTTCGCCATCGACTTAATACAAACCTAAGGGTTTAGGTCATCGGCATCTACTCCTTCATTAAGCCCGCCAAAACTAGAAGCATAGGGCCGAAGGTATAAAAATCTCTTGACAAGCCAATAAAGACAAATCAGAAAATTCTCCATCATTGTCCGCAGCACAAAGCATATGGCAAAAGAAATCAGTATCTCAACCATCTATTGATACATCAAAGAAATCTATGGAGAAAGAAAATCTTAGTATGACATCCAAATAAGCTTTTGGAGATCCACTAAATGAAAGCCCTAGTGTGACATCCAGAACAAATATCTAGAGATCCACAGGGTCAATCAGCATACAACAAACGTGATTCGCTCTAGGCGCGAACCACATTTGTTGGGGGGCATTTGTTGACCCTCATACTAGTGACGGGGTCGAGTCGACCGCGCAAGGTGGATTTTAAAAGAGAAAGAGCTCGAAATCGCGCAAAAACTCACCCGACGCGTGTCGACCGAAAACCCAAAATCGTCGAGACGACCTCTGTTTGCGAAACGGACAGCGCCGATGCGTCCGGAGCAACTGAAACAGCTAAGATCGACACCCATATTGATGGGGGTCGATGGTCGGCGAAAGTTTAAATTTTGGGCGCGCGAATCGAGACGGCTTGTGCGAGCAGCGACGCGACGACCCACTCGATGCATGATTAAAAAAATTTATTTTATTGTGCAATATAATTAATTTTTTTTTTTTTTTTAGAAAGAGAGGGATGGAAAGAGCGTTTTTAAATAAAAAAAGGATTTTTTTTTAATAAAAAATCCAAAAATACCCTAAACTACCCCCCACTTAACCTCATAACCCTCCTCACTCTCTAACCCGCCAAATCCACGATCCCCCCTCTCATCTCACGACACTTTCACGCCAAGGAGCCGCCGTCCTCCCTTCCTCCAAGCTCTCCAAGGTAACTCTCCATCTTCCTCCTCTTCTTCTCCATTTTTCTTCCTCTCCTTCTTCTTCTTCTTCCTCCATTCTCCATTCTTCCTTCCTTCTTATTCCTTCCCTCTTCTTTTTCTCTCCCATTTTTCATCTTCCCTCATCTTCCCTCCAAGTTTCCCACCATTTTCTTTCATTTTATCCCTCTACTCCCTTCTCCTTCCTCTCCTTCTTCTTCTTCTTCCTCCTCCAACCTCTCTTTCTCAAACCTACACCAAACCCTAACCCTAATCATTTTTTTTCTTCACTTCCACTCACCAAACCACATACATTCCTTCACAAAAAACACTTCCCTACACTTCCTACACCCTTCCAACAAAGAAAAAATTTTCGTCCTTCATTTTCTCTCTCTAACCTAGAGAGAAAAAATTTTCTCTCTCTAGAAATCTCTTCATGAATAGCTCCATATCCACCCCAAACATCTTCCCTCTCCACCATACCTCCAAATTCCTTCTCTAGAGGGAGAAAACAATTGCACACTCTCTCTTTCTCTCTCCAAAATTGAGAAAAGAGGGAGTTTCTCTCTCTAAATCTCTCCTCTCACTTCCTTGAACCTCCTAAACCCTATCTACACAAATTCCCTTCAAATTCCATCTTTCCCCTCTCTTTCTCTCTCTAGAAAGAGAGTTTCCTTCTCTCTTTCTCTCTCCAAAAATTAGAGAAAGAGAGATTTTCTCTCTCTAACTCCACTCCCCTAATTTCCTACACACTCTAAACCCATTCCACAAGAAAAACCAAAAATCCTTTATTTCCCTTTCTTTCACTCTCTTTCTCTCTCTAGAAAGAGAGCTCTCTTCCTTTTCTTTTTCTCTCTAGCTTCTTTTTGTTAAATAAAAATATGATTAATTAAATTGCACAAGTAAAAAATTTGAAATTATGCATCGCAGGTTCCTACGTCGCCGTCATCCGCCGTCGCCGCCTCGATTGCTGCATACCCAAGGTAAAAATTAGTCTTTCCATTTCTATGCATGAAATAAGTACTCGTGACCGCTTTTTTTAGCGGGCGAGGAAAAAACTTAAGTACCCGTGACGCACTGAGCGAGCGGGGAAATTTGTATGCATGAAAATATAAGTACCCGTGACTGCTTTTCTTAGCAGGCGGGGAAATTTGTTATTTGTAAAAAAATTATTTAATTAAGTACCCGTCACTGCTTTTAGGCGGGGAAAAATGCTATATTTTAAATTTGCGCTCAAAGACCCCGTGACCGCTTTTCTTAGCGAGCGGGGATTAAAACTGCGGCCGCGGTGTCACTCGACACCTACCGTGACTGCCTTTCTTGGCAGGCGGGAAGGCCTTACACACTCCGAGGCAGCCCCCTACGCGGGGACGACGCCAGAGTGCTGCCAAAATTTTCAACAAGAATCCATGACTTAGAAATTTTGTTTAGCATATACAAGGAGTTCGTGGAGACGCATTCAAATAACCAAAATTTGAACCTAAATGAGAATTTAACTTGAGCTCAACATGGACATTAATTGAACCTGCAAACATTTGACTTAAACTTGAAACTCTAAAGAACTTGAATTGGAATGGAGCATACAAAGCCAAACCTTGGATCGATGAATGAACAATCAAGATCTAAGCGAATCCTAATCATTATAGTAGACATAAATGAGCACAAAGCTTGTGATGACCAAGGGACTCCAAATGCAACCATACAAGGAAGGGGCGTATGATGAATAAAGCTTTAGCCCATTAAAGAGATGGTTGTAGCAATAATTAGAGGCGATGCATAGTCTAACTATAAACAAATGAACAGATACTGCAAATCATTCAAGGCTGATAATTATGAAATTTGTACCAATCATGTAAGCAAGTGTGCAAGAACTCGTGGTGGGAGAAGAACTCCGCATACAAACTGTTCATAAGAAATAATGCAAAGCCTTCAAATGAATGTCAATAAACAAAATTATTGTGCAAACCACAAGCTACTCTCAGAAATGATATAAGGCTTGCAACCATCGACACGATTCATCTGTGACCAATAAGATGGAAGAAAATGAACTTCATGCAAGCAAACACAACTCAAAGTGAATGCAAGGATTTATCTCAGAAGGATTTGTTTGACTAAACAGAGTTGCAAAAATGGGTAAGCACGAAGGAATGTGATGGCGTCCTTATCACCAACAACAATCCAACTCCACGAAGATACATCAAAGGAAAATGTCAAATGCAAATAAACAATAATTTGTAGTGGACAATAATGTTGCCAATACAACTTGCTAACAAGCGTTGGTGAAATGGAAGAAAGGTGACATAATTATAAGTCACGACATGAAACTCTAGAATGATGACATTTGGCTTGAAACATCCACCTCATATTATGCTTACAAAGGAGCATATACGGTCATAATAAGTAATGCCCGTATTGGTGATATGTGAGGAGCACAATCCATCCAACAACCAGTGCTAGTATATATACAAATGAGTACACTAGAGGATGATGCATAGTGAATGCGATATGACCCTACAGTTCACATGCAAGCAAGAATCATGAATCCACTGCAAATACAAGTATTTATGAACAATTGAATGAGCATCCATAAGCAATTGCAGAGATTCGTCATATACATAGTAGTTTACCTACGACATGCAAAGGGTACAACATGTACACAAGCGAAGCAAAAGGGATCGTAAAAGAAGATAGTTTCCTTGTTGTTAATGTCGGTCGACTAATAAATCAACACACAACTTTGCGAGAAATAATGATATATACGACCCACACTCGGTGGATTCATCCAGAGTTAGGGATGAAGAAATACAAGGGAATCTTTATGGTCAACAATGATTAACCTTCAAAAAAAGGTACAATCAATCCCCTACAAGTAGAAGGATTCAACGACGCTGTCAAAGACCCATCATCGACACTAAATGCTACCTACGAGAAAATGTAGAGGAACAGTAGCAAATGCAAAAGCCTACGATCGGTTCAAGAAGAATTATATGTAAAGAGAGATGACCATGAATGAAGGGATCATGTCTACAACAAAAGCAACTCTCCATACAAACCCAAGGCAGGAGATTAGTTAGTGCACTATGACCCGCCTACAAAAATCAACAAGTAGTGCACGACAGTCTACCTGTACGAAGCAGCGAACAACTCCATTTAGAAGCTGCTACGCCACGCCACCGGATCTGCATCACAAATACAAGCAGACAGAAGGCGTCTACAAGTTGCAATGCCCCGCCACCGGATCTGCATCACAAATACAAGCAGACAGAAGGCGTCTACAAGTTGCAATGCCCCGCCACCGGATCCGCAACACTCGTACTAGCGGACAGAAGGCGTACATAATCTCTCAAATGAAATATTGTGTGCATTCAAATTACAATTACTTGCACAACTAAAATATTTTGAAACCCCCCTACACCTACACTATGGCTTGTAAACACATTGGTACACTAAAGGGAAAAATATAATCTCAACCCGCATGGGCCCCGGCGAGCGTGTTATTGGTACACACGTGACGCCTAGGGATGCTGCGCGGGTCAACAAGTGAATTCAAGTCCGAATCCGATCCTTCTATACGGATCAATAGAAGTCGACAGGGTTCGGACTATCAAATAAATATACGGTGTATTTATTTTAATACACTCATATTAGGCCTTCAAGGCCTATAATCAATAGAGTTCACTCACAAAGATATAAAACATACGAAACCCGATCCTCTGTCGACATCCAGACAGAGTTGGCAAGGTTCAAACTACGAATGAAAATGACCCCACACCCCGATGATGGCCGCGTTGAACAAAAATCTCAACCGGAGGGGTCCATTCCAAATAATTTCCAATGTCGTTCCAAATATCCAAAAATCTAAAAAATCTCAAAATCCCAAAAAATCCAAAAATATTTAAAATTTGAAATCTAATTGTCAAACACTTAAAGCAAACTTCATCCACCCTCCGCAACAGTTTGTCGGGGTGGACAAATTTAAATATAACTTCAGCTCACAAAGAGTCGAATGCCTAGTCGAAAATATCACTAGGATTCATCCTCAAACAATCTCCTGCCAATAAGGACGTGGTACGTGTCCTCTGACCGGCGGTTTGCCGCCAAATGGCACTGCAGGATAAACGGTTATGACGCGGGGCCCTTTGAACCGAGTTGTTTTGCCGCCCAAATGGCACCACGAAATACCGGTTATGGCCAGAGCCAATACGTTCCTTGTTGGCATCAAATCTTTGAGATATGAATCAATAGGATATGATTGATAGGGCACAAAGCCCTCTGTTAGCTAAGGTGGATTTAAATTTGTCCCCTTAGACAAACATCCAACCCAGGTCTACAAGGTCCCCTTGGACGAAGCAACCCATGGCTGCCGACAAGGATCCTTCTGTCAGGTTGGGTCGACTACCTCCTCTGACTAAGTAGACCAGGGATCACGATGGCCCGGGACGACGGAACCATGGGATCTTGATCGGGTCCATCATCCATTCCCCCACCATCTGCTTTAAGTGCAAGATGGTGAAATTTCTAATTTTAAATATCAAACCATTTCAACCCAAACATCCAAATATTTCAAAATCCATATACATTGCTGCTACTATATACCAGATACCACGTATCTTTACGTATCTGATTAACGACTAGCCTTAATCGAAAGTTCTCTCTCGTGATCGGGAGGGGTAATTAACTATAGGGGCTTGCGCCTATAGGAAACCAGAACTCAGATCATAAAGTCCTCGCAAAATGAGGGCGAAATCTCTGGGTAGTGTCTTATCTACAAACCCATCTGCCTTCCAAAATTTACCCCGGAACTTAGTTCGTTAAAATTCCCTCGCCGAATAAGAAAAGCGAGCGGAGGCCGGGGCCGAATTTTCGGAGCCCACAAACCCATAGCTGCTAATCAGATTTTCTGGACACTACGATCAATGATTATTATTGTTGATAGACTGAAAACTATGATATACCCTGGACGATGGAACCATAGATCTTGATCGAGTTTACCTCCATTTTTCCCACAATTGAGACTAAATTATCTAAAATTTATTTATCCTTAATCGAGAATTCTATTTTACATGTTAGGAGAATAAGAGGGGTAATTAACAACAAGTGCTTGCACTCATGAGACATAAAGCTAAGTCTAATTAAACCCTAAGACTATCCTCAAGAGAAACCCGATTAATTACAATCTGACTTAAAGAAAATAGAATCCTACAACTGTAAAACGGTATTCATAAATTCATCCTAGAATCCTACAACTGTAAAACGGTATTCATAAATTCATCCCATTTTTCTTAAGCCAAAAACATATCATTAGGATTTGAATTTCATGATGAAATGAAGTTCCAATTATACAACAACCAATTAGTACCGTTCACATTTTCCTTCTCACAACAAGTAAATGCAAGAATGCACCAACAACAACAACATCATGCCCTGAACCCACTACAAGGGGTTGAATAATTTACCTTCATTATGTCATATTAAGAGTTAAATTCTCATTGATCAAATGCACAAGCATACATAAAAATTTGAATGTAAACAGACACAATTGAATCTACCAGGAAATTAAAGATGAGATTTAGAGTAACTTAGTTTGCAAGCAAGAGACTAACCCACTTTTCAATTATATATATTTAATCAACATGATAAAAAATACTTTTAAATCCTTCAAAATTCTTTTTTTTTTTTCTTGAAAATCATTTTTTTATAATGATTAATTCTGAATAGAACACAGATGACATATTAGTTCCCGGAAAATTTACAATAACAAATTATGCAACAAACAAGCTCTGATGGATGAGTTTGACAAATTAGAACTTGGTAAGAGCTCATCTCCTCATTATAAAAAAATTTCTTCAATTCATAAAATAGATGATCGAATTCAAATCATTATAAAATGTTGCAGATATCTTTCCTCATGCCTATCCTCACCAACACAGGAGTTAACTACCCCTAGAACATGATCTAATTCACAGTAAACTGAAGGGGTAAGAAAATCTTATTGGTTACAAAATTGATATGTACAACAAGTAAAATATGAGAGTAGCTAAAGAATGCCAAAACCAATATAGTAGCTCATTGCTGCTCTCACTGGACCACGTGGCAATTTCTTTGACGAAGCTAAAAAGAGTAAAGGTTACTTAAAAAGCATGAGAAAGCAAAGTGTTTTCCATACATTCTTCAAAATCTTTCAACTGGTAATTGTCGGGAGCAATTTCAACCAACCAACTCTGGCTTCAACTCAGTAACCTGCACAAGGTAATAAGGAGATAACAATCAGGGTAAATAGCCCAGCAAGGCAATTCCTTTAGGAAAGAGAAGAGAAGAGAAGTTCTGCCTTCAAATTACATCTACATTCCAATGTGTGCCAATTTCCTAAATATAAAAAACAACGTTATGGATTAAGAAACGGCTTATAAGAATGCAAGGAAGTTGCTTGCCTGTGTCAGAATGGAGCTTGGATGTATGTGAATTGTTTGCGGATTCTAACGGTTCGATAAGCACCAGAGTCTTCTAGAGACTTGTAGAATGTTGAAAAATCCTGAAAAGGTTGATGTCACTAATTGTGGTAAGAAATGGATAAAGAATTATAACCAAAACAGAATCGCAAACCTGATGTTATAGCCTTATAATTTCTATGTCAAAGAAGTAATTTACTCCAACAATGTAAATGTTCATCAATAGTGCAGAAATCAATGATCGCAAATTATTTAATATCAATACGCCAAAAAATGTATTCATCACAACAAAATGAGTAAAGCATAACAATTCTCAACGGACAGATTAGAAACTGAGACAATGCTCAATGCCTGCATTGACATGACCATTTTTATTTGAGGAAAGGATCAAAATGACCCTTCAACTCTTTGCGAGGGACTAAAATGATCCTCAATTCTTTTATGGGACCGATTTAGTCCCTCAACTCTTAAAAATGAAATCTTTTTATCTTAGCTTCAAATATCGGAGTTAATGATATTAAATGTAAGGATATTTTAGTCATTGTTTTAATTAAATATTCATTAAATATAATTTTCAAGTAATTACCATTTTGATCATTTTCTCACCTTGCAGAATAAGTTTTTTTATACTGATGCATGCCTAAAGCCATAAGAGAGAATCACAAATTAACTTAACTGTGCCTATGACAGTTCGAGGATGTGAAAATCGGTTGAAAATATTAAAGGACATTAATAGTATATTCCATAATTTCATCAAAGTATATGCTTTAGGTTATAGTTTTAAAGAGTGCTCTGATGTGACATTTATATGTTTCCCACAATTAGAACAGGTAAATCTTTCAAATCTAACCCAATATATTTATTTGCATGACAACCTGCAACCATTTTATTCTATTATAGTTGGTCAACCTACTCTTCGTGTAGATAAATTAATGAATTTCTACTTATGACCCAATTACATAAATTAAAATTTTGATAACATGGAACCACCTGATACATGTTTGATTTTAGTTTAAATAGAAAGAAACAAATATAATTCAGCATTTCCTTTTCTTAATAAAAAATATTCATATTTATGACGTTCAATTCCGTTGGCCATATCTTTTATTCTTATATGTTGTCATAACATTTCAGATTTATACCATGGATCCATACTATCACATATATGATCGTTAGACATTATGACAATGATTAACATCATGCAACAACATCCACAAGAAATTCTCATAGTTAATATCCAACCAATAACCTTAGGTTAATAATTATCATATCAAAATTTCAAAAGATTAGAATAGCATAAGCTAAATTGAAAGATTTTGTTACATCATGGTTATAGAATATTAATAGAAGCTATATTGTAAGATTTGAAAATGATAGTAAGTACATGATTCTATCACCTTACCAAAAGGAAAAGTTATTTTCTAAAATTAACAATCATGCACAAAATAACAAGCATTTCTGCATATCATGAGATGTTTGTCTCTGATCTTATATTACAGGGGTAATCATCATAATCCATAAGAAAATAATTAGAATTTTGTGTCGATATTTACTAGATGAATAAGGAGAAATATCATAAAAAAATATTACTCAATTCTTATTCCAAAGATCTCAACAAAATCAATGCTTCTCTTGGATCCCTCTTTATCATTTGGTCAGTGAAAGCAATGAAAATCCTTAATAAGATGCGAGTTGAGCTACTTATTCTAATTAAGACGTCTAACTTGCGTATCTCAATTGGAACTGAAAATTGTAATTGATTCAATCAGTACATGAAAGACAACATAATAATGTTAGATTAATGCAACTCACTCAAGTTTACCATTTTGAGAATCAATCGAAAACCGTATGATGGTTGAAATCAAGATGAATGAATTTAATAAAAATGATTCATAAAAAGCTATGGAATTTAAGAGCGATGAATATTTAAATATTTACACTATGAAAGAAACAAGTGGACAAGAATATTTGCGTTGTATAATTAATCATCATATTTTTCTTAAGTTGGTTTAGCTAATGAGGTGCACGCAAAAAATGTTGTTGACTGAAGACTAAACGAAGAAGAAGGAATATCTTTGTATAATGTAAATGATGATTTGGTCAATAAATTAACTGTGACAAAGATAAAAATATTTATTATTATCCAGATGTCATCTGCAAGCATATTAGTCTAGTATTATCCATATAATTAATGATAACATATGAAGAAGATAAATTAGTCAAATATCGATAAATCTAAAAAAAAAAAAATGTTGAACTCCATAATCCAGTTTGGCATGCCTCTAAACAACTCCATCCACCCCTAGAGAATAAAGCGTATAAAATTAGTCACAAATATATAGCTAAATTAGTATTGAAATTCATTTACAAAGGGACATGCAATATATAATCAAAATCCAATTAAATTTCAATTGTCAAAACTAATTTATCAGGGAGTTCCATAATATACTAAATTTCGAAAACTATATTAGTATTGAAAATTTCAGTTGGCATGCCTCTAAAGCAAATTTCATTTCTCACAAATAAATTAGTATTCAAAATTTATTACTTAATCTTTGAAGCCAAAAGAGTAAAGATCCCTTAAAGCTGAAAGAGTAGACATCCAGAAATGAAATGCAAATCATGAATGATCTAATTGGGAAAAACATGTGAAAAAGTTTAAGCAATACATATGATGGAGAGAGAGAGAGAGAGAGAGAGAGAGAGAGAGAGAGAGGAGAGAGAGAGAGAGAGAGAGAGAGAGAGAGAGAGAGAGAGAGAGAGAGAGAGAGAGAGAGAGAAGGTTCAACGGTTATCTTACTGAGAATCGAACCATTTTGCTGAAAAGTGATCGATGTTCTGAAGGGTTTGACGGTTGCATTCATCTTCCATGGAGTGAAGAAACGTTATGAAAGTTCAAAAGATTGAAATATTGAAGAAAGGAACTTGAGTGAAGAAACTTTATAGAAATTCAGAACACCGAAATAATTGGATGAGTGGCTTAACTTTTAGACAAGAATATGAAATGAGCATATACATGAAAATGTTAAGAGTAGCTCCAATAGAAGACAAGATCATAGAGTCACCTTAGATGGTTTGATCACATAAAATGGAGGCCTTCCAAACCGGTTAGGTGAGTAGATGTACTATATTTGATTTATGTTAAAAAAGGTAGAGATATACCTAAAATGACTTGGTTAGAAAATATTAGAAATGACATTTCTTTATTAGATTTAAATGAGAATTTGACCTTTAACAAAACAAAATGAAGAAAAAATATTTATTTGGCCGACCCCACATAATATTATCACGAATCGGTGCAGTTCCATTTTTCTCTTCATAGTGAGTAATTGTAAGAATGCACAAGTAGCAGCAACAACAACGTAAACCCCTATTCCACTATGTGGGGTCAAGCCCTTTAACTATATTGTGTCCCATTAAGAATAAAATTCTCATTCATGAATGCACCAGCATACATAAAATTGAACTTTTTTCCATTATATATATGCAGGGGCAGAACCAGCCATAATTTTCAGGGGGGGCAAACGTATAAGTAACTGTTTGCATATATGTCGGGGGTCCAAGGGGGCAGCACCCCCTCCCTGGTCAGGTCGCGGGGTCAAGAGGCAGCGCCCCTGCGGAGGTTTCCGGGGGCAGCGCCCCTGCGGGGGTTTCCGGAGGCAGCGCCCCTGGAATAAATTTTGATTTACTATTTCTCTTTGTATTTGGTTTATCATTCCCTAACAATAACACATCTACACTATGTATTTAATAATATTGGGGGCAACTTCCTAAACACCATAGTATTTTAACATTTTAGGGGGGGGGGATTACCTAAAAACCCTGGTAATAAAGATGAAAAATTATCTAAATAAGAGTATATTGAAAAAAAAATTTTTTTTTGAGAGGGGGCAATTGCCCCCCAGGCAACAAAGGGGTTCCGCCACTGTATTTATGGTCTTTTGACACTGCATTAGTCCAACATTAACAACTTCCCAACATGAATCACTATCACGTCAATTGAAAGACACTTCATGTGTAAATCACCCTCTCAATTTCAAATGTATGATAATATGTCCTCTCTCTACCTCTTTCTATCCCACTCATCCATAAATATCGTCTTTTTTTTTTCCCCTAAGCAACTCCATTCAATAAGAGAAACTGGATATGTATTCACTAAAAGTCTAAAACCGAGCTGCTGGCTTTATAGGGAGATCTAATAGCAGCTCCCAAGGCTAAGAAGAAACCCTTCCCAAGAGACACTAGTGTATATATAACATAGGAAACAACCCCATTATAATTAGACACTAGGTTCTGCTTGATCAAAGAAAATATTACCATAAAAATAATATGCAAAATTTAGTGATTACTTGAGGCAAAAGATGCTGCACAAATCAAAGAAATGATTTAGAGGATAATGAAACCAGAAAAACAAGATAAAAAGACCCACACATCAACCTCTTGATATGCATAATATCTTTCACCGTATCTCTTTATTTGCCAAATCCTGTAAATCCGCCAAACCAAAGGATTAAGGTGAATCCTCGATGTAATCCATCAGAAATAGGAAAATAATTTGTAAAATCACCTTGTGCTTGAACACAAGTAACAGATCCAACATGCATATCCTTAATTACTTGAATATAAGCATTATTAACCCTTTCTTCCCTATAACTCTTGATGTAGAACTATATGCGTAATTGGAGATTTGCACAAAAGGATTTCAAGAGCAACTTTAGATTCTCGTTAAAGCGATTAAAACAACAAGGTAAAACAATTAAGTAGTTATTTCGCTTAGGCTAAACTACACAAGAGACTAAGCTAGATCAAAACACATAAAAAAAATAAGACGTTGCATGCGAAGTAGTTTCCAACTTAACCCTTGTTTAACAACGAGATCTAAAGCGAAGAAGTAACAAATCCTACGAATGCTAGTGGATGGCAATAAAGGGACACAATCTCTCGCTTTGAACAAATTCTCGTGAAGAATTTGGAATTCAAAAGTAGAAGAATCAAGAAAGAGAAAGAATCACCTTCACGGAGAGACGGCGTAGAGATCCCACGTACCTTCCAATAATTATCCGCCCAAGGCTAGATGAATCCTTCCCGAATAAACGTCGTGATGAGCAAGGTTAACTCAAGTGCCGGATGGATCGTCCGTCTTCAATCGAAATAGGAGCTACACCTTGAGAGGAGGGTGAAGAGAGGTAGAGAGAGGGACGGTGGAGAGAGGATGGCCGGCGGGTGTGAGGAGGAGGGTAACGGCTAGGGCTAGGGGAAAAGAATTTGTCTTGACTCATAAATCTGAAATTATTTCAGGTTTGAGTGAATTTGGAGGGAAAAATCAAGGAGTTTGAAATTTCAATTATCATGCATTAACTCTCCTTAATAGAGCATTAAAGGGGATGGCCCATTAATGGGGCCGGCGGCATAGAGAGAGGGGAGAGGGAGGAGGGAAAGTGATTAAGCGTTTCCTAATCCGCTCCGATGAATTAATGACGAAAATTTCAAATCCGCCCAAATTCAATTTTGAATTTGCCACGACATTGAAACTTTCCTATATTGGCGTCGGCCAAATTTGGAAACTTCCACCTTGAATTTCAAAATCTGAAATTCATGGAGGTGGTAGGGGAAAGGCCGGTGATGGGTGGCCGGGATGGGTGGTGGCCGGTGGAGAGGCCGACGGCCAAGGTGGTGGCCGGCGGGATGAGGGGGAAGGGGACGGGTTCTTGGAAGAGGGATAAATTCGTGAGGTAAGCTAAGAGGCGACGATTTGTGGTGGTGGAAGAATCACCTGTGGTGGAAAAAAGAAGGTAAACGTAGAAAGAAGAATGGGGAAACCAAGAACCACCGGTGGTGGTTGTTGGGTACGACGGGTGGCCTCTCCTAGGCTCCACCTAACTCTCAACCTCTCTCTCAAGCTTCTACAAAGAAAGCTCCAAGAAGACTAATGCAAGAAGAAATTGTAATATCATTCATCAATCATGAAAATACAAGAAGGAGGCTATATATAGCCCATTACAATGTCATAAAAATAAAAAGACTATAAATACCCTCGAGGGGCTACAAGACTCAATCCCTCAAGCAAGGGTAAAAAGGGAAAAGTGCAGAAATAAAAATTACATCAACTAAAACAATCATGCTGAAATCAAAAATATATCGGGTACATCGTGGCCGTAGATCTACGGCCACGTCGACGGTAGACTCTCCAACTGATGTCCATCATTCTCCCGGGGTGGGAAAAAACTCGACTCCGTCGAGTAAGCGTCTCTCGTAAAGCTCCAAAGCATCCGGGTCTATCCGCTGCAGCTCCTCGCGGTCTATCCACGTGTCCTCCGATTCAGGTTTTCCTCTCCACCTGATCAAATACCTTCTCCTTCCTCCTTCTTTTGTAGAGATAATGTCATCACTCAAAACTGTGTCCACTTTATCAGCCATGGGTAGTTGGGAATGGTAGGAAGGGGGGGCAAGTTTGGGTTTTCCAATGGTGGGGTTATATCAGGCTGTTGCAAAAATGGGTTGGGTGGATTGAAATCAGGGCCTTCATAAGCTACTAGATCCTCAATGTTAAATGTCGGGTTGATGTTGAACTCCTCGGGGAGGTCTACCACATATGCATTGTCATTAATTTTCCTTAATATTTGAAGGGCCCAGCACTCTTGGCGTGTAGTTTCTTAACGGTTCCTTGTGGGAACCGTTCCGGACGGATCCGCACCATCACGAAGTCACCTACTTTAAAAGTTTTAAGTCGTCGTTTTAAATCAGCATATAACTTGTAATCTTTGTTGCTCTTTTCAATATTTTGTGCAATTTCCTTATGCAATTCATGCAGATGTGATGCAAATGCAGATGCAGACTCAGAAATTCTATACCTAGAACTCATAGGAATCAAATCTAAAGGTTGTCTAGGCTTAAACCCGTATACAATCTCAGAAGGACTTAGACCCGTGGTTCGGTTGACAGAATTATTGTACGCGAACTCAGCAGTGGGTAGGATAGTGTCCCAGTCTCCAATATGATCCCCAACCAAAGAACGCAGTAGGTTTCCCAAACTTATGTTAACTACTTCTGTCTGACCATCCGTCTGTGGGTGAAAAGCAGTGGAAAATTGTAGCTTAGTACCCATCTTCATCCACAGGGTTTTCCAGAAGTAACTTGTGAACTTAACATCTCGATCCGATACAATGGTTTTGGGTAAACCATGCAAGCGGACAACCTCATTAAAATAAAGCTTGGCAATGTGAGAGGCGTCAGATGTTTTGGAACAGGGGAGGAAATGAGCCATTTTGGAAAATCGATCTACGACTACGCATATGGCATCATTCCTTCGCAGTGTCTTTGGCAGGCCTAAAATAAAATCCATACTGACGTCCTGCCAAGGACAACTAGGTACAGGTAACGGAGTGTAAAGCCCAGTGTTCTGCTTACGTTGCTTGGCTAATTGACACGTGTGACACCTAGCAACCATTCTACCAACATCTCTCTTAAGGCTTGGCCAAAAGAAACGGTACTCAACGGCCTCAATCGTTTTATCTCTCCCAAAATATCCAGCGAGGCCCCCAGCGTGAAGTTCCCACACAAGAAATCCCTAAGGGAGGTGCGAGGTATACAAAGCTTTGGGCTTTGAAAAGGTAACCATCATCCAAGAGGAAATCATCCACGAGGCGGGTGCTGCCCGTGGACAGGGAAGAGTAAATTCTTTGAAGTCTGGGCACTCAAGATAATCCATCTTCATCTGATCGAAGCCCATGACTTCCGCTCTCAACTCAAGAGTAGTCATCATCCGTCGGTGAGAGCGTCAGCAGCCTTATTCTCGACCCCTGCCTTGTGTCTGAGAGTGTGTACGTGTACTCCTGAAGAAATTCTACCCATCGGCCATGCCGAGCATTAAGTTTCTTTTGAGAATTAATGTATCTCAAAGCCTCGTGATCCGAAAATATGACGAACTCTTGCGGGAGCAAGTAGTGCCGCAGTAGCGAAGGGATTGGATCACGACGTAGAATTCCTTATCGTACGTGGAGTAACGCTGCCTAATTTCATTCAGCTTCTCGCTAAAATATGCTACCGGGTGACCCTCCTGGGAGAGGACTCCTCCAATTCCGACCCCCGAAGCATCGCAGGTCACTTCGAAGACTTTAGAGAAGTCAGGAAGTCTCATCACTGGGGCTTCCACCATTCGTTTCTTAATCTCATCGAATGCTCTGGTAGCAGCCGGGGTCCAATGAAAATCACCCTTCTTAAGACAATCAGTGATAGGAGATACTATGGTGCTGAAATTTCGGATGAATCTCCTATAGAAAGTAGCTAACCCATGGAAGCTGCGAACTTCCCGGATGTTCTGAGGGACGGGCCAGTCAACTATGGCTCTAACCTTCTCGGGGTCGGCAGAAACACCTCGTGCCGATACAATAAAGCCCAAAAAGATGACTTGGTCCACGAGGAAAGTACATTTCTTAGGATTGGCATAAAGCTGTTCTTTCCTCAAGACATCGCAAACTTGCCTAAGGTGGTCAAGGTGTTGATCAACAGATTGACTATAGATAAGTATGTCATCAAAATAGACGACAACAAACTTACCCATAAAGGGGCGCAACACCTGAGTCATAACCTCATAAAAGTGCTAGGGGCATTACTCAGCCCAAAGGGCATGAAACCACTCATAAAGACCGTCTGTCTTTCGTTTTGAACGCGGTTTTCCACTCATCACCGGGTCGGATCCGGATCTGGTGGTATCCACTCTTAAGATCAATTTTGGAGAATAAAGTCGCACCCGTCATCATATCCAGCATGTTATCGAGCCTCGGAATAGGGAAACGATATTTGACGGTGATCTTGTTGATAGCACGGCTATCAACACACATTCTCCAAGTTCCGTCCTTCTTCGGTGTAAGAAGGGCCGGCACCGCGCAGGGACTAAGACTTTCCTTAATGAAACCTCGCTGCAGTAATTCGTCAACCTGCTTTTTAAGTTCAGCATGTTCCGTGGGGTTCATGCGATAGTGTGGCAGATTTGGAAGGGAGGCTCCCGGGACGAAGTCTATAGCATGCTGGATGTCTCTAAGTGGTGGTAACTGATCGGGGAGATCATCGGGAAAGACATCAGCATACTGTCCTAAAATAGGCTGTACCTCCTCAGGAATGGGCTCGTCAGATTCAGTGGAAATCTCACGGCCAACTAAGGCAAACAGAGGGGCGCCTTGGGCAAACTCAGTAATCAGAACCTTTGCGGTGACAAGGTTCACGCCCCTTTTAGATTTGGTTGGGTTGGATTTTGTGGCATCCGTAACCCGGGGTTGTGATGGTAAAAGCTTAATCTTTTTGTCAGCATGTTCAAACACGCAGGTGTTTGAACGCCCATAAATGTGGACATCGTTATCGTAGATCCAGGGGCGACCTAGCAAAATTTGTCCAACATTCATAGCCAACACATCGCACCAGACATTCTCCTTATAAGTGGCAAAGGAGATGGGTACGTGGCTTCGTTCCTTCACTTCCAAAGCATTGGAGTTGACCCACGATACCTTATACGGGTTGGGGTGAGGAACGACAGACAGACCTAACTGGGATACCATGCTGGAGGAAACAACATTAATGCAACTACCACTATCCACTATGACTTTACAGTTCTTGTCTTTGATTTTGGTGTAGGTATGAAAAATCGTGGTCCTACGCCAGTCATCAGTGGGTGTCGGGTGTGAAAGTGCACATCTCACCACGCAGATGGGAGAGGTATCCGGCTTTTGAAGGCAATTGAGGACCGTAGTGTCGTCGTCCTCCTCGAAGTATTCGCCTTCTTCCTCCACTTGGTGGACCTGATCAACCTCGGGCTCGAGATCGTCCTCAGTTACCTCTTCAACGATCGAAACCTTATAAGGACTGGAGCACTGAGAAGCGATATGCCCATACCCCTGGCATCGAAAGCACTTGGTTCCGGGACTGGGCCGAGGGGCATCCGTGGTAGGAGGCTTACTTCTAGAATTGGATCTAAGTGCAGGTGGACCCGTGGGTGGTCGGGTCGTGCTCCCCGAAGTAGGTCGTGAAACAGGAGGGTGCGAGGTGGAACTACCGGCTGACCTATACGAAGGTCTAGAGTCATGAGATCGACTCGGATGCTGAGAACGGGACTCCTCTAGATCAAGCACTAGGCTGTAGGCGTTCTCCAGAGTAGTGACATTCCGGGCAAAAAGTTCATTGCGTAAGTCTTCTCGCAGTCCGGTACGAAACATCGACAAAATTTGCGCGGGGGTGGTTGAGGTCTCCCCTTTGCAACGAATCAGGTAATCATCGAAGGATGCTATGTAATCCTTAACGGGTTTGCTTCCTTGGGTAAGTCGGTTCCGTCTGTCAAGGAGTCTAGGGAAGTAAGACGGAGGTAGATACTTCTGTTTAAGCTCACGTTTCATGGATGCCCAATCAGTAATGGGGTACTCGTTGCGGGACTCCCTAAGACTTTCTAAGTTCGACCAGAATTGGCTAGCCCTTCCAACAAGCTTCATCTCTGCGAACCTAACCTTTCTAGCTTCAGAAATGTTATACCACTTGAAGAAACTATCCATACCTTTGATCCAATCAAGGAAGAGCTACGGGTCTAAGGTGCCATCGAAAGTGGGTGCTTCTACCTTGATATTCTTCATCAAGTGTATGTCGGGGTCATGGTTGGTGTCGTGTATGTAATGAGGATTTCGATAAGGGGCACGCGGGGGCCCATCATCTTGAAAAGTATCATCCCCATACATGGAAGGTGGCCGAGAAGGTGTGTAGAGGGGTGCTTGGTTCTTACCTCGTTCTAGGTTGTCGAACCTATCATTTTTCTGTCGCCGAAGTTCCGCTAAGTCTGACTGGTTCTCTTTAAGTTGCTGACTAATCGCACCCATTTGACCTACCAACAGGTCTAAAGTCCTGCTAAGTTGTTCCGGGTCCATTTCTAAACACTGTGGGGTACCTAGAAGGTTTTCTAGGAAGTGGACAGCAAACCTACAGCAGGGAAAACACTCTATCGGGACTCTAAATGGTGCTGGAAACTCTTGGACAACAAGCTACAAAGAAGGGTTAACGTCCTAAATGCAAATGCTGAAATGGGGAAGTGAATGACAGCACTTAAACACCTAAACAGTGAACCTACAGCACACTATATGTTGCAGGAAACAATGTGGACAGCCACTAAACAAGGTGCAAAGCGATTCCTAGACAACTAGACGAGTTAATACTAAGAGGGCAGCAAATATATGGCAAAACCAACACGTATTGCTTACTAAATGCATGCAGAATTTTCTGGACAGCAAATGTAAGTGTCGATTAAGATGTTTTTATAGATGTTATGCATGCCAAAATAGTTATGCAAGCCTAATTAATAGCCTAGGATGAATTCTAGCAAAAGTATCGCATGCTAGCCATGCTCTGATACCAAGATGATGTAGAACTATATGCGTAATTGGAGATTTGCACAAAAGGATTTCAAGAGCAACTTTAGATTCTCGTTAAAGCGATTAAAACAACAAGGTAAAACAATTAAGTAGTTATTTCGCTTAGGCTAAACTACACAAGAGACTAAGCTAGATCAAAACACATAAAAAAAATAAGACGTTGCATGCGAAGTAGTTTCCAACTTAACCCTTGTTTAACAACGAGATCTAAAGCGAAGAAGTAACAAATCCTACGAATGCTAGTGGATGGCAATAAAGGGACACAATCTCTCGCTTTGAACAAATTCTCGTGAAGAATTTGGAATTCAAAAGTAGAAGAATCAAGAAAGAGAAAGAATCACCTTCACGGAGAGACGGCGTAGAGATCCCACGTACCTTCCAATAATTATCCGCCCAAGGCTAGATGAATCCTTCCCGAATAAACGTCGTGATGAGCAAGGTTAACTCAAGTGCCGGATGGATCGTCCGTCTTCAATCGAAATAGGAGCTACACCTTGAGAGGAGGGTGAAGAGAGGTAGAGAGAGGGACGGTGGAGAGAGGATGGCCGGCGGGTGTGAGGAGGAGGGTAACGACTAGGGCTAGGGGAAAAGAATTTGTCTTGACTCATAAATCTGAAATTATTTCAGGTTTGAGTGAATTTGGAGGGAAAAATCAAGGAGTTTGAAATTTCAATTATCATGCATTAACTCTCCTTAATAGAGCATTAAAGGGGATGACCCATTAATGGGGTCGGCGGCATAGAGAGAGGGGAGAGGGAGGAGGGAAAGTGATTAAGCGTTTCCTAATCCGCTCCGATGAATTAATGACGAAAATTTCAAATCCGCCCAAATTCAAATTTGAATTTGCCACGTCATTGAAATTTTCCTAATTTGGCGTCGGCCAAATTTGGAAACTTCCACCTTGAATTTCAAAATCTGAAATTCATGGAGGTGGTAGGGGAAAGGCCGGTGATGGGTGGCCGGGATGGGTGGTGGCCGGTGGAGAGGCCGACGGCCAAGGTGGTGGCCGGCGGGATGAGGGGGAAGGGGACGGGTTTCTTGGAAGAGGGATAAATTCGTGAGGTAAGCTAAGAGGCGACGATTTGTGGTGGTGGAAGAATCACTTGTGGTGGAAAAAAGAAGGTAAACGTAGAAAGAAGAATGGGGAAACCAAGAACCACCGGTGGTGGTTGTTGGGTACGACGGGTGGCCTCTCCTAGGCTCCACCTAACTCTCAACCTCTCTCTCAAGCTTCTACAAAGAAAGCTCCAAGAAGACTAATGCAAGAAGAAATTGTAATATCATTCATCAATCATGAAAATACAAGAAGGAGGCTATATATAGCCCATTACAATGTCATAAAAATAAAAAGACTAAAATACCCTCGAGGGGCTACAAGACTCAATCCCTCAAGCAAGGGTAAAAAGGGAAAAGTGCAGAAATAAAAATTACATCAACTAAAACAATCATGCTGAAATCAAAAATACATCGGGTACATCGTGGCCGTAGATCTACGGCCACGTCGACGGTAGACTCTCCAACTGATGTCCCCATCAACTCTCCATAGCACTTCTCATGGAACTTTATCATATGCTTTCTCTAAATCAATAAATACCATAGGTAGATCCCTCCTTATTGTAATGATAAAATGAAACTCAGAAGCTGGAGCATTCATTGAAAGCAGAAATTAAAGAATAAATTCATCCACGCAAATTGAAATAACTGCTGCTAACCTGCCTAACAACATTGCACAAAGTTCAGGATTATCACATCTGACAGTCCAAGGAAATGAGTAATGAAAAAAGAAAGGCTCAGATAGTCATTGGAAAACATCACATAGAGAGAAAACGTAAAAGTTCCCACCAATCATTTAGATATAATCCTTGAAAATAAATATTTAGCAGCACCTGTTGCCTTTTGAAAACATTCTTCATGTCTCACCATCACATGGAAAGTAAAACTGCTATGCATAGAGACATAAAGAGCAGTAGAATTATCTTCCACATCACAGCCAAATTGTCTTGAATAGAATATAAACATGATAGGAAATACTTGATTTCAAGTATTTCCAAATCACTTCAATAGCAAATCTCGATGCAAACAGCTGTTCACAGCAGGAAAAACAGCAAAACAGTGGAAAAACAGGAAAAATCTGAGAGAAATTTGGAGAAACAACTTGTATTTTACTAGTAGATGCAAGAAAAATAGCAAAGATACAAGGATCCTCTATTCGAGAGGAGGATCGCACTCTCCCAATCTCTAGAATTCGTTCTAGAGCCCAAGCTACCAAGAAAACCCTAATTCTGGACCCCTCTTTATATATAAAAATTAACGCAGCTGAGAGTAAAATAAAATCCCAAAAAAGCAATTAATGAAAATAACACTACGGAAAAATTTGTGTTCCCTATTTTCTTCTGTAGAGAAATAAGCTTCACAACTTAACATAAGAGAGTATTCAGTAGCTAAGAACTTTCATAATCTTGCTCACCACCTAGTAAAAAAAGCCATAAAATAGAAAAACCTTACTTTGAGGTATGACCGAGAGAGATATAACTAAATAATTGGCAGCCAAACTTGCAAAAGTATATGCTCGCAAACATAATTTTTTTTATATATTAAAAAAGAGTGAGAATTATAGAGAAAGGAAATCATCCGGCCTCTACAATGAAAATAGAGCAATAATATCACTACAACCACCTTGCGAAGAAATTCCTCGAGATCCTCCTGAAAAGAATCTGACACAAAGTTAGAACGTGCAGGTAAACAATTAAATATAAGTAGGTTTTGAATTAGCAGCGGCAACATCGGTAAAAGAAGCAGTACTGTGGGAAGTAATTAATAGCACTACAACTAGGTTGCTAGTGGAGCCTCATGCCATCCTTGATGCCTCTCTGCTCTAGCAGAGGAAGAATTAACTAAGGCCAAATTTCGAATTGTTACCAGTAAGTCACTGCCTTCCCAGAAGTACTTCATCATCTAGTAGCCAGAGAAAAGTAGGAAAGCTAAGCAGCAAGAACCGATAATGGATAAGAAGAAGAAGAAGAAGAGAGCAAAAATAAGAAGGGTCACATGCCAAAGAACGTAAGCCCAACCCCACCCAATCATATTTCACGGTGAAAATGAGGCAACTGATAGGATTTCATATAAAATGAGGTAACTAGTAGAATAAAATGAGCTTAGGAGTTAATAGACTTGCTTTAAATGTAAGATAGGAGTCTTCGCTAGCATCCCGATCCCAAACAATCTTTTTTTGTGTGTGTGTGTGTGGGGGAAAATTAAGGGGCATCACCCATTTTCATAACTATAATGAAAAGTTACAAAAGGTGACCCCATTACAACTCAAAAGATCAAAAAAGAAAAAGGACATATCAGAGCTGTAAATAAAAAACAAAACTATATCGGGTCAGTTAGACCACAATGACAAGTAAATTCAAACCAAAGAGCAAAGAAAGGGAAAAACATTCTGGACTCAGAAGACCGAACAAAACTCCCACCATAACTTGAAGTAATCATCCAGGATCAGATCAACCCGGTTGCCGAGCAATATAGCCATCGAATGGTAAAAAAGAATATGGTTTGAAGAGCACAAAAGCGCAGACAAGATCACAGAATAACAGTAGTTATGAGAAATGCAGCATGGTTGACGTGAGAGCATAGCCTCATCACCGTCCAGCAAAGCCAAAACACCAAAAAGAACCCGATAGGAACAGCAAAAACAGAATCGCTCCAGTCACGAACCAATGATGATGTTAAACTCCCTGCAGCTTTTCCACTTTTGAAGTCTAGACATTAATGCTCGATGTATGATAAAAATAGGTTTCGTTAAGAGTTTGAAATTCATTCCAGAAAAGTCTAGCATTCCTTTCTTACCAAATGAAGTGGACAAGAGAAGAGATAGCTAGCTAATGCACGTGAACGATCACTGGTCAGGACCCAAAACAGTCATCAATATTCGCCATATTCCCGAAAAAATCTTTGAAAGATAGTTATGTTTGAATGCCTTATGAAAAGTTCATTGTGCACTTCAAGAAATCAAGTTATAAATCTCAAGACCAGACTTGAGTAGAGATTGTTTGGCAGTTCAATGCACAACTCTTAGGTTTTAGTATTCCCTTCTCTATTTCGTTCAGATTCGTTCCTTCTCATGAATGTAGAGTTTTGCACGAGTTCTTCTTTGTCGCTGTTCCACTTTGCTCCTTCAACGACACTCCCTTCTTGTTGGATCCGAAGTTACGACACTTTTTTGATCGTAAGCAACAACAGGAGATCGCTTTCTTTGAAGGAAACTTTCTCCCTTACACGCGCTTCTTCGGCCAAATCCCGTAAAACTGCCGAACCAAAGGATTTCATAAATCCGGGATTTACCACGAAAAGAGGGAATTTTCGGTCAACCGCAGCTTTGATTTACCGTGAGATTTGGTTTTGCATTTTTGGCCGTTTGGCTGGATTTAGGTCAAATCTGGCCTAAATTTAGCATCCAACCAATCCCTTAAGCTTCATTTGAGACAATTTTCTTATTGTTTTTTAAAACAATTTTTTAGTTAAAAACTTTTAAACTAAAAAAAAATTATTAGAAAAGTGCAGCTGCTGCAATTCCAGGTCATGGAGGATTGCCAGCTAGCAAGAATGCAGCCCACAACTGGGATTACAGTCAGACAATTATTTTTGGGACATTTAAGCCAACTAACAAATCAATGTGAGCTTCATGAGAACAATTGATTTGCTAAGACTTCGGAAAAGTTGAGAACAAGCTTCTACTTTGATCTCTCAGCTACAGCCATAAAAAGCTAAAATCATGAAGTATGCACAGGTTGCCTATCGAAGCTTTAGGTCTCTGGCATTACGGCTTTATGCGGAAACTGATTTCATAAACAAAAAAGAATATCACCCATAACTCTTTCATTTTTATGCGGGGAGACCTTGTAATGCAGAATATTATCTATATGCTGTAACATTCATTGACAGCAGAAACTAAAAAATAAATTGGCCACATTGAATAGTAAATCCAAACCATTTTAGCAACTCTCTTATCTCCACACCACGGTAGCTTTATTGTTATCCAAAAGAATTTTAAGCATATCTCAATGACACTCTTATTAAATAGCACTTATCAGTTACCGATATGAGTTTCATAACTTTGGAACATTTGAGTGCAGCAATAAAAAATGGTCCTCATCATATAACTATTTTGATTCTTTAAAAATTTGATGGACCAAAATAATCATTTAATATTGTTGAGGGTCATTTTAGGCCTTCATAAAAAGTCACTAAATTATTTTGATCCTTTTCACGAATATAAAATGTTAAAAAAAGAAATATCATTCTTATTTCGGTGAGGGAAAGAGGTCTAATCCCTCTAACTTGGTGTAAAACAAAAAGTTTAAAGAGGCTCTTATGATGTAATAGACATTTTAGGTCTACCTCTACCTTACTTAACATAAGCCAAATCTAATACATCTCTCTTGTCACTGGGTCATCAAAAGGCTGTCATTTTATGTGACCAAACCATCTAAGGCAACTCTCCCTAATCTTATCATCCACTGGAGCTACACCAACCTTTTCATGAATATACTCATTTTGTATCCACTTATCCACCTTAGCACCCTCATCTCTACAACACGTAACTTCATATTATGCTTCTCGTTTAATGGCCAACATTCTGCACTATAAAGCACTGCTAGTCTCACTACCCTCTTATATAATTTTCTCTTAAGTTTGAAGGAAATTTTCTCACACAATAAGCCAGATGCATTCCTCCATTTCAACCATCCAACTTGAAGTCTATTAATACCATTCTCATCTATTTCCCCATCACTTTGAATAATAGACCCAAGATATCTAAAACGTATACTCTTATTAATGACTTGGTCGCCCAAAGTCACAATCCCTCCACAAAATCTATTACTACTAAAATTACATTCTATATATTTAGTTTTAGATATACTCAATTGAAAAATTTTAGACTCTAAGATTGACCTATATAATTCTAATTTACCTTCAACTCCCTCTTAAGTCTTATCAACAAAAAAAATATCATCAGCAAAAAATATACAACGGGGTATAACCTTTTGCAAATGTCTAGTGAGAACATCCATGATGGAAGCAGAAAGATATGGGCTTAAGTTGATCCTTGATGTAATCCAACAGAAATAGGAAAATACTTTGACAAATCAACTTGTGTTTGAACACAAGTAACAAATCCTACATACATATGCTTTCAAAAAATTTATAAACACCATAGGTACATCCTCCTTACTGCAATGAAAAAATGAAACACAGAAGCTGGAGCATTCATAGATAGCAGAAATTAAAGAATAAATTCATGCAAGCATATTGAAATAATTACCTGCTAACCTGCCTAACAACATTGCAGAAAGGTCCGGATTATGACTCTGACAGACTCCAAGGAAATGAGTGATGAAAAAACAAAAGGCTCAGCTCGTCATTGGAAAACATCACATAGAGAGAGAGAGCGTAAAAGTTCCCACCAATCATTTAGATATAATCCTTTGAAAATAAATATTTAGCAGCACCTGTTGCCTTTTGAAAACATTCTTCATGTCTAACCATCACATGGAAAGTAAAACTGCTATGCACAGAGATATAAAGGGCAGTAGAATTATCTTCCACATCACAGCCAATTTGTCTTGAATAAAATATAAACACGGCACCGCTCTTTATACATAAAAATTAACGCAGCTGAAAGTAAAATAAAATCCCAAAGAAGCAATTAATGAAAATAACCCGCTAATATTGGATACACCACTTGAGGTTCTGCGGCAAAATTTGAGTTCCCTAATTTCTTCGGTAGAGAAATAAGCTTCACAACTTAACAAAAGAGAGTATTCAGAAGCTAAGAACTTTCATAATCTTGCTCACCACCTAGGAAAAAAAGCCATAAACAGACAAACCTAACTTTGAGGCATGACCTAGAGAGATGTAACAAAATAATTGACAGTCAAACTTGCAAAAGTATATGCTCGCAAATATATAATTTTTTTTAATATATTTAAAAAGAGTAAGAATCCTAGAGAAAGGAAATTATCCGGCCTCTACAATGAAAATAGAGCAATAATATGATTAAAAGCGTCCCAGATCCTCCTGAAAAGAATCTGACACAATGTTGGAACGTGCAGGTAAACAATTTAATATAAGCAAGTTCTTGAAGTAGCGGCACCAATGGTAAAAGCAGTACTGTGGGACGTATTTAATAGCACTACAACTAGGTTTTTAGTGGAGCCTTGTTGCGTCCTAGAGTATTCGCGGCAGTAGAAAAATATAAAGTTTAACGTCTTAACTTTGTACGAAGATCCGGCACGCAATCAGATAAAAAGAGAGGGTGCGTCATTTGTTGAGTCCAGTAATTAGGTTGTTAAGCCTAAGTAAATGTCCCAAGGCTACCAAGAGGGGGATGAATTGGTAGTTTTAAAAAATTTTAAACCCTCTTAGAAGATTAAATTGAACCGAAATAAAATTTTCTTTTAAAGTTTGTAGAAAAAGATTTTTCAACCACAGAGTTGTTAAAACTGAAATTTAAAGTGCGGAAACGTAAAAATAATAAAGTAAATGACACCAGATTTATAGTGGTTCGGTCTATAACCAGACCTACATCCACTCCTCAGAGGCACCATCTGAGTATTGCACTAAAACCAATAGTGACTCTCCTTTAGCACCCACAGCAAGGCGGAGAAGCCTTTACAACACACTCTTTTCACCACTACCCGATGCGGCAGAGAACCGTCGTCCTTTTACACAATCCTCAGTGCTGGCAGAGAACTGTCGTCCTTTTACACTCTCCTAGTGTGGGCAGAGAACCCTACGGCTGTTCACACTCTCCAAGTGTAGGTAGAGAATCTTTCCGCTGTTCACACTCTCCAAGTGTAGGCAGAGAACCCTTCGGCTGTTCACACTCTCCAAGTGTCGGCAGAGAACCGGATCTCCTTGACTGATCTTCTCACAAGAATCTAGAAGAAAGAAGGAAAAGAGTGAAGAAATCCAATTTCACAAGTAGAGACTCTTACCTTTGTAATCCAAGTGAAGCCTTCTCGCTCCAGTGGTAGGAATCCTCCTTTGAATGCTCTCTTCCACTCTCTCCTTGGCTATTCTCTCAAGAGGCACGAAGATCAAATGACAAAAAAATTGGGTGGCAGTCTAATTTGGACTATTTATATAAAAGACAACAAAAACCGCCCCAAAACTGCAAGTTTCCAATTCTGAACGTAGTGGATCGTCCTGTACGATCATGGATCGTCCTGGACGATTTTACTTAAACGATCTGAAACGACCCTATTTGAATATGTGTACGAAATGTCTTCGTACAGATGATCGTCCTGTACGAACTAGGTTCGTCCAGTACGAACGGTTATTACTAGGTCGGTTCTAGAAACTGCTGAAAACTATTCTAAGTCGGTTAATCGTTTGGACGAGAATATGTTCGTCTGGACGAAAATTTTCCAGAGATCCGATCGTCCTGGACGATTATTTATTTCGTCTGGACGAAAATATTTCAGAGGACCAATCGCCACGGACGATAATTTATTTTCGTATGGACGAAAATTTTTCAGAGACCCGATCATCCTGGACGATTATTTATTTCGTCTGGACAAAAATATTTCAGAGGACCAATCGCCACGGACGATAATTTATTTTCATCTGGACAAAAATTTTACAGAGAACCAATCATCCTGTACGATAATTTATTTCTTCCTGGATAAATAAGACTTAGAAAAAATTTTCCGAGCAAGTTCCTATTCGTTCCATGTGCCCAATAGGAGTAGGATATCGTCTAGTACGATCAGTATAAAATTTTTATGATCTCCTTATGTGTGTGTGTATGTTTTTTATTCACTCAATTACAATCACTCCCTTTCAAAATTAATAAAAAAATGCAAATTTCAAATTAACAAAGTATCTCATGTTGAATTTGATTTGAAGTTATCTTAGTCTGGAGTATGATTTTTCTGAAATGTTAGTACACACAAGAGCAAATGCAAATCTTCTAAAATTGTTAGGAGATAACTACACATTTGAACAATAATGTTTGGAATCATCAAAACTACATAAGTTGCAAAAATGTAAAGCATTCAAATAGCAATTATTCTAACAATCTCCCCCTTTTTGATGATGGCAAAACAATTATTGTTTGTATGATTTCAAGTTAAACAAATCTCCTATCTCGTAAATGTGGGCTCCGAAAAATTCCCAATTTTAGGATTGTGATTGATCCCGGGGGAATTTTCAGAAGGCAGATTGGGTTTGTAGATAAGACACTACCCAGAGATTTCGCCCTCATTTGGTGAGGACTTTTTGATCTGAGTTCTGGTTTCCTATAGGCGCAAGCCCCTATAGTTAATTACCCCTCCCAATAATAGGAGAGAACTTTCGATTAAGGCTAGTCGTTAAGGATATCACATAAGTTATGAACCTATCGTATAATAGCAATAATTTAGGGTTTTGAATTTTAAAGTTTGGAATTTAGAATTTATCACCACAAACTTAAAACTGGTGGTGGGGGGAATGAAGACGAGCCCGATCAAGATCCCATGGTTCCGTTGTCCCGGGCTGTCATGATCCCTGGTCTACTTAGTCAGAGGAGGTAGTCGACCCAACCTGACAGAAGGCATCTTGTCGGCAGCCATGGGTTGCTTCGTCCAAGAATACCTTGTAGACCTAGGTTGATATTTGTCTAAGGGGATATATATGAATCCACCTTAGCTAACAGAGGGCTTTATGCCTATTGGATATACCCTATGATCCATCGCTCAAGGGTTTGACGCCTTTAGGGAACATACGGGCTTTGGCCGTGATCGTAATATAATGGTGCCATTTTGCGGCAAAACCACCCGATCAGAGGGCACGTGCTACGTCCCTGTTGGCAAGAGACTGTTTGAGGATGAATCGTAGTGATACACCCAATATGCATTCGCTCTTTGTGAGCTGAGGTTAATTTCAAATTTATCACCCCCGACAAGCGGTTGCGGGAGGTGAATGATTTTTAGTTTTAAATTTTCAATTGATAGATTTTATTTCAAGAATTTAGATTGGATTTGAGATTTGACATTTGAGATTTGAAATTTGACCCCTCCGGTTGAGATTTTCGATCAACACGGCCATCATCAGGGTAACATTGATGCCACTTTTATTTTTGTAAGAATTTGGTATGAATGGTATTTGAAAAATATTTGTGAATGGACCCCTCCGGTTGATATCTTCGTTCAACACGGCCATCATCGGGGTGAAGTTGAGGTCGTTTGTATTTTTGTAGAATTTTGGGATGCATTTTTGTTTTTCAAGTCGTGTCGACTCCAGTCCTTTAAAGGAGGAGGATGAAACTTGAATATTTAACCCGCGCCGCATTCTCGGATCGTTGGATTTGACATTTACATTCGAGGATCGGAGCACATGCGGGTTGTAGCATTTGACCCTGCGCAGCATTCTCGACGATTTGAGTTTGTAACTTTAATAATTCTGTCGGAGCACATGCAGGAGATATATTTAATTTAGAGGATCATATAAAGGGCATTTTAAAATATTTAAATATGATCCATCTATGCAAATGATTTTATTTGAAAATGGCCCGGGATTTTATTTAAGGGGCCTACGAACGCCTTCTGTCCGCTTGTACACATGTTGCGGATCCGGTGGCGTTATAGCTTCGTAGATTTCAGTTATTACATTTAGTTTGTTTTAACCCTTCTAAGTGTCATTTAGCACATATTTGTAGGAGAATTAACTTGCATTAAGAGATCATGTTCATATTTGTAGGAGAATTAACTTGCTTGCAAATTTGTTGTTGTGGCCACTACATCTCCCTTATTTTTTTTTTCTTTGTTGGCGACCTAGACAATTTTTCAATTTCTTTGAGTATAAGATCTTAATAATACATGAGAATCGTTAGTTCTTCAAATCATCAAATTGTGATTTTTTTATTGTTAAACACAATTATATAACTCTTATGGTTTCATCACATGCATGAATGGTTAGGTCCATTTGGAGAACCACAAAACTTTGAGTGATGCTAAGTCTTGATGCATGTACATTTATGTAAAGAATATTTAAGACAATTCCCGCATAACAAGGGGTTTCCAAAGAATTTCCATAAGAGAACCTAGAGAAGTTCTTCGTTGCAAGACATCAAATGACAATTAATTGTCAAATATTTTATTGTCCGATCTTAACTTGCATAGAGTCTTAATTTTATTTAATTGCTATTGGATGATATTACTCGTGAATAGTCTGCAATGTACTCATTTCCAATGTCATTTGATTGCAATATTAACATGTTAATCGGATGAAACATTAAGAGAGGTTCAATAGTGCATTTAAGTAATATTATTAATAATGAAATTTTGTTGCATTATTAACCAAATATAATAAGTCAATTAACTTAATGGATTATCAAATTTAAATGATTTACTCATTAGGATCATGTTAACTGCTCAATTAAATTTGATTATGAAATTTCAAATTAATTAAATTAAATTGTTCATTTGAATGTTCTCCACTTTGTCCAAGTCCTTGGTTGTTCACTGAAAATTTCGGCAGCCTCCCGGCGTCTCCTCCCCACCGAGGGAGAAATCGGGACGGCACTGCCGTAGTTTCTTCCTACCCGGACCTAAGGTCGACGGCGTAGGGGCTTCGAATTTTAAACCATCCCGGTCGGACCTAAGGTACGACGACCGGGTTCTTCAATTTTGGAACCATCCCGGCCGGATCTAAGATGCGACGGCCCGGGGTCTTCAAATTTTAAACCATCCCGGTCGGACCTAAGGTACGACGACCGGGGTCTTCGACACCTGCATGAAATCTTTATTTATCTCCACATTTCTCTCTTTTTTTTTTTTAATATTATTTTAATATCTAAATATTAAAATAATATCCATATGATAGTATGATATTTATATTATATTATAATATAATATAAATAGTATTATAATATGTTATCATAATATAATATAATAATAATATCTATTATAATATAATATATCATATTCTAATATAATATATTATATTATTATATATGAAATCAGAGAAGAGAGGAGGAGAAGCAGGAATCGGGCTAGGGCAAAGCCATATCCCGATCGGGCAAGGAGGCGGAACCACGCACGGTGGGTTCGACGTCGGCAGGCGGCGGCGGGTTCGACGGCGTCGGGTTCGACGGCGTCGGGTTGGACGGCGTCGGCAGGCGGCGGTGGGTTCGACGGCGTCGGCTCAGGCAAAAGGATGGCGGCGTGCTTCGACAGGAATGGAGAAAGGTAAGTTTCGAAACTTGATTTCTTCTTCTCTGTGTGCGTGAGTGTGCGTGTAACCGTTTGAATGAGAGGAGGTTTTATTTTTGTATCGTGAGTATGTCGGTTCCTGTCGAGAGAGTCGGTGGGCGAATCGTTGCGAGGTGGGACCGATGGAGGCGATTGTGTCGTTTGGGGCTTAAGTCGGTCGGAGGAGCGGTTTGTCCGATCTGGTGTGCAGCAGTTACAGTCAACAAATGCCCCCCAACAAATATGATATGCGCTCTATAGCAGATCATATTTGTTGTAAACTGGTTGACCCTACAGATCTCTAAAATTTGATTTTAGATGTCACATAGAGGGTTTTTTAGATATCCCTGATTTATCCTTTTGATTTGTCAGGAATTAACATTTCTTCTTCCCTAGCTTTGTGCTTTCATGGGCTTGATGAAGAATCCATATTGATGACCTAAATCCTTTAGAATGATATTAGGTTGGTGGTAAATAGTCATCTGTCCAAAGCTTTTTGCATGACGGACTTTGATGATGACAAAATTCCCTTTGTTCGGCATATGGCTTTATAAGAACTGCGGGATAATTTTCTTCGGTCCTGAGCTTTGTGCTTTATCGGACATATTGAAGAAATGAAGCTCCTTCGATCTTAGCTTTGTGCTTGATAGATTTATTGAAGGATAATACTTCCAAATTTGATAGGAGTTTTTATTGTGGCTTAGTGCCTTTGAGTTGATCGAGATTTTTCTGAATTTTACCTCAATCCATTTGTTAGTCGAGAAATTTTTTTGAATCAGAACTGCTTTGATTTGCTAAATTGGACAAATATCAAACTTGATAGTATTTGTCATCGGGCTAACAAAACAGACGCTCTCCTACTACGGCCTCTTATAACGGCTTGTTGAGTAAGTAAAGCTATCAGTGGCTCGGCCACATATAGGCTTGTTGAGACTGATATTATATCTGTTTGAGCACTGGACTTGTACTATGACAGTTTATACTTGTCGAATTTGATTTGTTGAAGTTGCAGATCAAAATTTCTTCTCAATCTGAACTTCGAGATTTTTGGCTAAATTTTTTGCGATGATCGTATATTTGCTTGCTTGAAGGCACCAGCTTCTGCCCCATATATATGCTGTGATAGCTTCATGAATGATTTTAAATATTTATTTGAGGTTCGATGATAACCCAAATAAATATTTAAAATGCCCCCTGTCTTAAAGGGAAATTTCATCCGTCACCAGATTTTTTTTGCATTTTTAAACTTAAAAATGCCCCCTGTCTTATGGGAGAATTTCTAAGACATCTTAGAATTATTATCTCCTTTTACAAAGGGAATGATCTTCAACTTACGTTTTTAAGAATAATACTTCTTTAAGTATCTCCCATTGATTGGGGGCATAGGTCTTCGGCCTTCCAAATCGATGAGTTGATAGGCTCCTCCCTGATATACCTTTTCGATGACAAAAGGGCCTTCCCAATTTGGTTCAAATTTACCACCAATTCTTCGGTGTGGGATAATTGGTCTTCTCAGTACCAAGACCAATTCTCCTTCTTGAAATGCTCGATGACGTACCATACGGTCAAAAGACTTCACCATTCTTGCTCGATAAATCTCTAAATTTTGTTGAGCCTAGAGTCGGACTTCATCCAACGCATCAAGCTCTTCCATTCGTAGGCGAGCATTATGTTCTTCTGTGAGATCATACTGAACAGCTACCCGAAGTGACGGCAACTCAACTTCGAGTGGCAACACAGCTTTAGCTCCAAACACTAATGCATAAGGAGTTGCTTTCGTTGGTGTTTTGTATGTAGTACGATATGCCCATAATGCTTCTGCCAACTTAGTATGTCATTCTCTTTTGTTTTTAGTAAGAATTTTCTTGAGCAGCTTTACGAGCATTTTGTTGAAGGCTTCTGCTAATCCATTTTCCCTTGGATTATAGATTGATGAATATCTCCAATCAATTTTATGTTGCTCAATGAATTTGTAAATCTTGGTATTTTTGAAAGCTGGACCGTTGTCTGAGATTATGCGGCGCGGTACACCAAATCTATAGACAACGTTATGAGTAAAGAAGTTAATCACATGATGAGCAGTGACTTCTTTGAATGGAACTGCTTCAGCCCATTTAGAAAAATAGTCTGTTGCCGCTAATATAAAGCAGTGTCCAGTAGATGAAGGTGGATCAATGGGCCCTATTACATCTGTTCCCCAGCATTCGAATGGCCAGGATGCTATAGTGGGATGTAAAGGATTTGGAGGTTGATGTATAATATTGCCATGAATTTGACATTCGTGGCATATATCTGCATGATTGGTACAGTCCTTTACCATTGATGGCCAGTAATAACCCATCCTTTTAACTTTAATGGCACTTTTAGGACCTGATTGGTGTGCACCGCATAGTCATTCATGAACTTCAGAAATAACTTTATCAACTTCATCTTTTCCTAAGCATCGTAGCCACATTTGTTCAAATGACCTTCGATACAGCGTATTGTTGACAAACGCATATCGCAATGCTCTCTTCTTGATTTGTGAAGCTAATGATTTATCTTCAGGGAGTTTATTTTCTCTGAAATAGTTGATGAAAGGCTGTCTCCAGTCATTTTGCTCTTCAACTTCTAGGCATTCAAGCCAAGATTCAGATGCTCTACCAAATTTTCTTCCTGTAAACATCTGAGGTTTATCTTGTTGATTTTCAGGAACAATTTGTTGGGGAGATTGAGGAATAACCGAAGTTGTGTCCTGCTGACTTGGATTTGTTGACCCCTCTACCTGCGGGGAACACAAAATTGCTGGTTCTAGTACTCGACGTGTGTTGACACTGATTAGTACTGGCTCGTCATTCATGCTTGCCATTTCTTTAGCAAGTTTTGCTAAAGAATCTGCTTTACTATTATGAGCTCGAGATACTTGGATTAATGTAATATTTGCAATCTGCTTCATGAGCTCGAGGACTCGCCTATGATAGTGAATCAATCCAATTCTGCCAATCTTATAAATACCCATTACTTGATTTATAATGAGTTGAGAATCACCAAAAATTTTGAGATTTTGAATTTTCATTGAAATAGCGATCTCAAGACCCGCTATTAAAGCTTCATATTCTGCTTCATTGTTTGTTCTAGGTTCAGTTAAACCAAATGAAAATCTCATTATTCCTCCGTTCGGTGCTATGAAAATAAGACCGATACCAGCTCGAGCTTTGGGGAGGTTTGGAGGTTGGGCAGGTTTAATTGATGATGCACCATCAAAATACATTTCCCACATTTGTGATTTCTCTTCTTCTAGAACAACTAGAATTTGTTCATCGGGCAGATCGTCATTGAGCGGCGAGTCTGCAGAAACAGCATGTGAGGCCAGAAAATCTGCTAATACTTGCCCTTTCACTGCTTTCTGGGGGACATATGTGATATCAAACTGTAGAAGTATCACCGCCCACCTAGCTATCAAGAACTTCAGCGGATCGATCTTTGTCATCAAGAACTTCAGCGGATCGATCTTTGATATCAGTGTAATTTTATGAGACAACATATAGTGGCGTAGCTTTTGGACTGCAAAAATTAACGCCAGGCAGTGTTTCTCAATTGGAGAGTAGCGTATTTCTGCCCCGATCAATCTTCGACTGATGTAGTAGAGTGCATTTTCTTTGTCTTCTTCATTGTGCTGAGCTAGCAGTGCTCCGAGGGACTCTTCTAATGCTGCGGTGTATAGAATAAGAGGCTTCCCTGGAATTGGTGCTGCAAGGATGGGTGGGCTCAGAAGATATCTTTTGATACTGTCAAAAGCTTCTTGACAGCCATTATCCCATTTAAAACGAACCTCTTTTTTCATCAGCTTTGCAAATGGTTGACATCTGCCTGATAAATTTGAGATGAACCGTCGTATAAATGCAAGTTGTCCTTGTAAAGAACGAAGTTGACGGAGACTTTTCGGAGGCGGCATTTCTATGATTGCTTTGACTTTGTTAGGATCCACCTCAATTCCTCGGTGCCGTACAACGTACCCAAGAAATTTTCCTGAAGAAACTCCGAAAGCACATTTGAGTGGATTCATTTTGAGATTGAATTTTCTGATTCTTTCAAATACAATTCTCAAATCTTGGAGGTGATCTTTTCGATCTATACTTTTCACAACAAGATCATCCACATAACATTCAACTTTCTGGTGGATAAGCTCATCAAATATATGTGTCATGGCTCTTTGGTATGTGGCTCCCGCATTCTTCAAGCCAAAGGGCATGACTGTGTAGCAGAATATGCCGATAGGAGTCCTGAAAGATGTATGTTTTTCATCTTCAGGTGCCATTTTGATTTGGTTATATCCCGACGACCCATCCATAAATGAGAATATATCATAATTGGATGTATTGTCAACCAACAGTTCTGATATTGGAAGTGGGAAGTCGTCTTTTGGACACGCCTTGTTAAGATCTCGAAAATCGATGCATATGCGAATTTGTCCATTCTTCTTTTTCACCGGGACAATATTGGCTATCCAATCAGCATATTTTTCTTCTCGAATGAAACCTGCTTCGATGAGCTTCTTGGTTTCTGCAATCACTTGCTCTTCAATCTCCAACCTCATTCGCCTTGGAGCTTGCTTAACAGGTACTGCACCTGATTTGATTGCTAATTTATGAACAGCTATATCAGGGGATAAGCCTGGCATTTCATCGTATGTCCAAGCAAAGCAGTCCCTGAATTCACTGAGTAATGCTTTCATCTTTTCAACTTTATTCTTGGAGAGAAGAGCACTAATGAAGGTCGGGCGAGGGTCCTCATCAGTTCCCAAATTTATTTCCCTCAGCTCATCCATGGTAGCAGCCTGTCCACCATCTTCAAGTTCTTCTGGTGCAGGTTTAGCTTCCACATCTTTCTCTTCACTTATATCCATATTTTCATCAATCGGATTTTTGTCATTTATCGCACAACATACATCTCGCTTAGTATGTTCTGCTTCAATAAATCCCAAGCCTTTTGTATCACGATTACCCATTTTTGATAATTCGTTACACCACATTCTTTGAAAGAAACGTGCTCGTCGTCGAGTGACCATATTATGAACTCCAGCTTTTTGTATCATTTGCTGAATTCTTTTGGAATAATATCTAGGCATCTCTGTAGGAATTATTTCTGTATCTTCATCGAAATTCCCAAGCTCATTGATATTATCTTCTTGATACTCTCCAAATTTGTAGAATAAGCTTCCCGGTCCACTACTTCCACGTAGGGGAGGTATATAAAATGTTTTAAGCTCTTCAACATTATGAACCTCACGGGATACGATTTCTCTAAAATGTTGTGGAGGGATCAGTGTAACTATAAAAGTATTCTCCCTTGGCTTTTCTTTAATCAAGGGCTTGTGGATTTCAGAGATATCATCATCTTCCTCCGTGTCACTTCCCAGGTGGAGTACAACTTTATTTGATTTAGGTAATGTGTTAGCCCTTTTCAGAAAATTTGGTGACTTTCTTCTTGTCTCCTTTTCTTCAACTCCTTTGAATTGTTTTGTACTCATTATGGTAGATGCTTTACTTGCAGAAGATTTCATCGGCTTTACTTTATTTGGAATGAAGTATTTTGCATCATCATAAATTTTCACTTCGTGGATTGCGAAGGGTTGTATATCTCCAGAAATTCGGAACTCTTCCCCATCCTTTAGATATTTCATGCATTGGTGCATAGTTGATGGAACAAGACCATTCTCATGGAGCCATGGTCTACCCAAGAGTGCCTTGAAGAAAGTGTCTGCATCGATAATATGAAATTTGACTTCTGTGTATAATTCTCCAAATTTCAGTGGAAGAACAAACGAACCTACAGTTTTTTGTCCTTTCTCATTGAAGCCATGCACCATAAGTTTATCTGAACCTAGATGTTGAATATCTAGGGATAAAGACCTTAGTGTGCGCAAGCTCATGAGGTTTATTGAAGACCCAGGATCAATCAAAATTCGCCTTATTATGATGTCATCACTTTCTGCTGTGACATATAAAGGGCGATTATGTTCTGTAGTCCCCAACATGAGATCTTCTTCAGAGAATGTAATAATAGGTTCATTTCTGGCATGAAGAACTTCGCTCAAACATCTTTCTGCGAAATATGCTTCATATCTCTCTGGATTTTTGAGAGCCTGTATCAAAGTTTCTCGAAGATCTTTTGACATCAGAAGAGCTTCATAGATGCTGAGTTGTGCTGGGATCTTCCTCAAATGGGAAATGATATTATACTCTATCCCTTTATTCGTATCAAATTTCTTCTTATGATATTTAGGGATAATTTCTTCGTTGACGACTATATCTTTTCCCTTATCTTTGCTTGATAACCTCTTTTTTAGTGGTGGTGGTGACAACACTTTACCACTTCTTAATTGCACTTGAGCCACTTCGTTTGATTCAATGTCATCTGATAAAGTTTTTATTGAAAGTTCAGAGTCTTCATTTAGCTTCACATGCTCCATTCGTGAAGCTATTTGTTGATCTGACTCATCTTCACTTGGGAAACACAACTCTTCTTCTGAGTTATAGTCTGTCTGCAGTACCATCAGACATGACTCAGATGTCATTTTATCAGTCATTTTTGTATGAGACGTTGTTATATGACCCCTATCATGATCTTTTACAAAATCTATTTGGGCTGCATTCAATATCGTTGAGATGACTCGACATGTTTCAACATGGAGTGAATCTTCATCTTCTTGTTCATCATCTTCCACTTCTGATTGGTCTATTTGAAGCTTAGACATAAAGTCTGCAAGTGTTATCGGCCGCCTTGATGGTTGGTGATAATCCTCCAAATTGTTGATGATCTTTTGAAGTTTTGTTGTTTTCTTCTTCTGCTTGATGCGCTTATTTGAATTATTGGACTTCTTGGAGGATGTCTTATAGAACCTCTTCGTATTAGGACGTCTCCGAGTTAATGACCTGGAAGTGGATGCACCTGAATTTGGATTTCCTTTTAATTCAAGCACTGGTTCTGTAGAGGATTTCCATTTGATGCTAGGAACTCCTTCCAGCTGTTTGATCATCTTCATTGTCTTCTTGGATATTGCGGTCTGCCATTCATCTTTTTCTGACACCATTTTTTCTTTCATTTTATCTCCTTCTTTAATCAGGGGTATAGGAGAAGACCCGATCATCTTTACGGATTCCTTTTTTTGGGTGAACTAAAACGCTATTTGATAGCGTGAATTCACCATTTTTGTACTTTCTTTCCAGCCAGTCTTTGAATACATAACAATCTTCAATAGGGTGGCTGATAACTCGGTGATACGGGCAATAACTTGGATCATCTTTCTGATCAGCTTCTTCGGGTCTTTTACACTCTGGTAATTCAAGACCAGCATTAAGCGCTTGTTTGAATAGTTTTGCCACACTTTCCCTTTTAAGAA